>DVZL01000169.1:0-27778 GCA_018236625.1 Lasaia peninsularis
AAATGTGTTGTTGATTAAGAGTATTTAATTGTGAACAAAATATAATTTATAAGGCTGAGGAGGTTGTTTGCAAAAATAAATGATGCCCAAATAAACTATTCCACGCGGACGAAGTCCCGGCCACAGCTAGTCTTTACTAAACAACAAAATTAGTAACATGAGTCAGGGCAAACAACTAATCGTGGACCCAGGTAAGGTATTGAAAGTGTTGTAGGGTAATAGCGTGTGAGGATGTAATTACGGTTCGCTGATAATGTTCAGTAGTTTGCCCGGTAATTGTAGCCAACAACGACGAGAGCGCTTGGTGTCGATAATGGCGCCTCCATCTTCGCCCCGTCAGTCAACCTTGCGTGATTTCAGTATAATAAGGGCAGCTCCATTTGGAGGGGAGACCCCATGTTATGTTTCATAGCACGAAGATGGAGACAGAAGCTAAGAATTTGTCCACAAGCTGTTTCGTATCTACTACGAAATACGGACATTTAACAGAAAAGTATCTTCACGCCTATTACCTTCATAAGGCAGAGGTGCTAGTATATCCACGACTCGTAAGTCCATTAGATATACTAAAACAACCACGAATAGCCAAGATACTAGAAGGTACATGACCTATGATGTGATAGGTGACAAGCTTATCGCCACTTCGGGCACATTCCAATCCCGGGGAATGTATTACTCTAAACAATCTGATAAAAATTTGAGACAAGTTGCCCGATCTGGGAATTGAACACGGGACCCTATGCGGCCGTAGTAATCAGTTCAGTTTTGCGCTTAGCAACACATTTAGCGATCCATTTTCATCCATGATTATAGAAAATTAAGGTACATATTAATCTTATTATTATTTTCTAGCGTAAATTTTTCTGCCTATTTGTCAATATAAGCATCCTAAAGTTTTTTTTCTGAAAAGGTCTCAAATGTAATATCTAAAAACACACATCCGTCAAATATAGCACTTACGTCCTTGAAGAGGGATCACGACGTCGACGCTAAACTACAAGCGTAATGAACACTTTAATCACCGAAATCGCTTTTCCAGTCAAGCGTGAGTTTGATGTAAGAACCTTCAAAGAAACTATTTCGTAGTGAATTTATAGAGCTTCTATTGACATATTCAAGCAATTTACGATGTGTGCCGAGAAAACTTCTTCTAGCTAAGTAACATGTGTAAAATTTAGCATTTATATAATCTGTGGTTATATATCTCTCATTTTTTTTTACTTTTTTATGTATTCTACCCAAATTAATTTACCTTAAAAGTACCTTCACGCCTATTTTCTCTGTGGTGTAATGATACAGATGTCGCCTGTTAAGACCATTTGCCAGGTCGGGCCACTTTTCTTAAATGTTTTTCAATTTTTTCTAAGAAAAACATTGGCCGGGATTGGAATATGCGTGAAGTGGCGATAGGCTTGCCACCTATCACATCAGGGCCCTAGTACCTTGGCTAATCGTAGGTGTTCTAGTATATCTATTGGACTTACGAGTCGTGGATATACTAGCACACCTCTGCCTACCCATTCAGGGATTTACATTAACGATCGCAAACCAAAATATTGTTAGTAAATTAAGTTTTAGCCCTGATGTTGTAGCTATATAATGTTTCATACACAAGTTAAAAATCTCAGTACATAGTAAACGTGGCACCATACTAGTACTCAAGAATCTTATCTCACAGTGCATCAATAATTACTATACTATTTCCACCAACAAGGAAACGTACGTACGAACACACACACACAATAATAGGGTATTAATTCGTAAAAACTGTAATTGTTACTATGTTATCTAGGTGTATTTGTATTGTATAAATATTACAATATAATTTTTATTGAATAGTAAATAGTATAAATGCTTGTTTGCCTTCTAATATTATAAAAAAAAAGAAATATAACTAACAGATTTTACCTCGTCTTTCATTATTCGCAATGCTTAGGTTTGGAACTGTCTAACAAAAGTAGTGGTTTCAATAAAAAACTTATCTGCCTTAAGGCAAGAGTGAATTCGCTTCTTTGAGTGACCATCTTTGACCCTAACATCAACTTCCATCTAGTGAGACACGTGTCATTGTGCTAAGCGCAACTGAAAAAAGAAAACCGTCACACTCATGTCCTTGAAAAGGTAGGTAGAGTTACATATGCACCCACGATTAGCCAACGACATTAAGTCCCAGTGACGGGTGGCAAATGCGTCGTCATATCGGAAACATATCCTGAGTTTCATCTTCACCGTAAAACCACAAAGAAAATATACTTAAGTTCGAAAAACTCATTGGTGTATGGCGGGATTTGAAACCGGATTACCGAAATGGAAGTCCGAAGCGCGTACCACTAGGCCACCGAGGCTCTGAATATAACCTGAATTTTGTAATATCAGCAGGATATTCTGTTTTAAAGCTGTGCTCGTGTAAATATTTATGAGGATATGTTAATACATCCCCAACTCACTAAGCAATTCCTGTGAGAATGTTAAAAGAACGTGAGAACTCGTGAACACAATTTCCCGTATCAGAAGGTTCTGGAAGCAGAGACACCTCGTAATTTTGGAGTACGTGAGATAAGTGACAAAGATGCCATGTTTCCAGTAAACTCGTTTTTATTTTTGTCTCAACACAAATATTTGGTGTCGGCTAATTTGGATGATAGCTTTTGTATACGAGTAATTCAGGCGTTCAATAGGATTACTATAAGTGGTTTAGAATTATTTATTTATTTTATCAGTTTTGTACATCATATACAAATATGTTATACCAAAGGTGAGCTTAATGCGTATAGCATTCTCTACCAGCCCGAGCCGCAAGAGAACCCGAAACAATGTTTTTTTCACTTTGTCTATATGTTTGTGCACGCGAATCTCTGAAACGGCTTAACCGATTTGAATGCAGATTGCATACGTAGAAATATGTTCAGATAGCTTTCACCTAACATTTAGTGTTTATTTCGTTGAAATCGGTTAACAAATAAATAAGTTATGTCAATTTATGTCAATCACGTAATATATACCAAATTAGAAAGAGCTCTGGTATCATATCGAACTGATATTAAATGGGCTTCAGCTTGGGCTGGAACACATCAGTTGAAAACAATACGGCCCTATACAAATGCGGCATATTATAAAATCTGATCTCATACCAAGGAAAGGAACTTATATGCTTGTGTTTTTTTTGTTATCGGATAATACAGCAAACAAGCAGACGGGTCTCTTGATGGCAAGAGACAACTATGACCTATAGACATCATAGATGTTGTATGTGAGCCACTGTATTTGGTCGGGCTGTTAGATCGTATGTGCAAGTCCACCGGCTACCCTCCTCTTCGAATCGGAATACATCAGTGTCATTATGGCTGCAAGAATATCCTTAATTTAAAGCTCACACATTTTAAGGGTCGAAATAAAACTAGGGAGATAACAATATCATAAAATCTGACCACCAAATAAAATTGTTAAAGATAGGTTAGTAAAAAAAGTAATTTATAAAGATTTTAATAACCAGTTTTAATAGATGTACTAAAATACCGAAATTTGGTGTGCTTGTATGAAGAGAGTAGGTAATAAATATGGAGAAAGCTAATCAAGTATGATATTCTCAGCCAACATCGCAACGGACCTGGCGTGAAGATATGTATGTATAATCCCGATCGGACAATGATAATATATGTTCCTAACATTATGACCGCCTCTCTGGCCGAGTGGCTAGCGTACATGCGTAACCGCATCGACTAACTCGGGTTCGATTTCTGACGGGGACAGACATTTGTGTGATGAACATAGATGTTTGTATTTCCGGGTCTGGGTGTTTATTAAATTTATCCTGGTATCTATTTTAGTATTTCTATTAGTATCGTTGTCTAACACCTATAACACAATAATTGATCAAATTATATGAATTTGCTTACTTTGGGGTTAGACCAATTTGTGTAATTTGTCCTGTTATATTTATTTATTTATATACATACCAGTACAAAGGATAGAATTACGGTAACCTATAGAACATGATCATATCAAAGGCAGCAAAAAATCTTTATCCGTCTATGATCCCCTTTGAACTTTCCGCTGGCAAATACTGGCGTCAGAAAAATAAACAGAAAATTCTAGAAAATATTTTATTAAACCTGATTCGAGAAAAAATATAAGCGGCGCGTAAAGCTTAGCAGGAAGTGCAAATACGCGTCGCATACAACCCGCCGCCGTTCATCCGGCCCCGCACTCCTCGATAGGTGTCAAGTGGGTACCCGATAAAGCCATTTTCAATTTATCTTTGGTGTATTTTTGTGAATTTTAGTCTTCAATATATTGCTGCCCTTTTTTACAGACCCGGCGATCTTTACACGGCGATATTTTTAAATTTTCCTAATAAATATTTTTTAAATAAGTATGAATGTATGTGTGGTGGTAATTCTCCTGCCCACTATATACAACTAAAACTAAAACTTAAGTTCCAACTAACTAAAATAAGTTATTGTTCGGTGTTCATCTAGATGTATGCATTTTCGGGTGGAGTTTTGCAACTGAATTTTGAAGCAGATATCATCAACTGTCGAGCTAAAACGTTTGTAAGCACGCTTAGTTTGGATGTCAAAGCATGGTAAGCTATGTGATGTCATTCTAAATTTAACATGGCGGATCATCCAAGATGAACTAGTTTTTTTAAACCTCTCCTACAATATTAGTGTCATATGTATCAGTTTTTACACAGGGCGCCGGTCATCTGACTTTTATAACCTAGAAGGGAAACTAGACCCGATCCTAGATTAAGTCTGATTTAAATGACTTTTTCACGATGTTTTCGTTCACCGTAAGTATACTCAAAAAAGGTCCTTGAGCTACAAAACTCATTAGCACATGGCGGAGATCGAACTTGGACTACTGGAATATTTGAAGCGGTAACCACCAGAAAACCTAGGCTCCCTGCGGTTTCACACACCGAGGTAAAACTGACTGGCTTTAAAACCGCTGTATAAGATTGTATTTCGATCAGCTGCTTAAGATAATATCGGATCCTCAGAAATAACTGTCAGATCGCCACCAACATTAGTATTGCTCGTAACAATATTAACAAATGGCTAATTGGATCCATACAAATGGTGCAATTTGCTTCTGAATTTCCTCGGACAAATTACACCGGCTGATACAAGAGCTTCATTATTTATTAAGCCGTAATTAAAGAAAGCCGAGCGTTTGTTGTGCTTCTGTCAGGGACAGAACCAACCAGCTCCATTAATAATGCAGCTCACTTCTTGATGCCTCAGACACTGCTAGCGCTCAAGTGGTGGTAATTCTGCTGCCCGCTAACTAAAACTAAAATATGTCCCAACTAATTTTTTTTTCGGGTGTCGATCTGGATCTTGTGTAATAAAACTTGTTTCCATGCTTGCTAGGCAGCTTGTAGAATTCCAATAGGCGGTTTCAAATAATACCACTGGTGTTAGTGTTTTGTGCAGGAACATGCCCGAGTGGTACTACTACCTTATCTATTCCTTTCACTATTATGACACGGTCATGTTCCTATCCGGATAGAGTAAGCAGCAGATTTGCACACTAGCCCAGTAACAGATTCACAGCGCACTTATAACATTTATAATGTCTATAGGCGCGGTCGTTTTTAACTATTGAGTATGCTTGTTCACAGCATGAAAAGTTATCATCATCTTCTTTCAACGTAGGTAAGAGAAAGAAACAAAACACAAGTATTGTAATAATGCCCAGACTTATTTGACGCGACAAAAGTATTCTATCTCTTTCTTTTGTATTATAATGGAATGAGATAATACATACTTATAATTTATTTATAATCGATATGAACTAATATATTTTGTTCATGTTTCAGTAATTACTGAACCAATTGCTATAAAAATTAAATAGGGCCACCATTGAGCTATGTCAAATACAACACAAAAAATATACAAAAATCTGTAACAATATTATAAATGTGAAAACTTGTGAGTATGGGTGTTTGTTACTCTTTCACGAAAAAACTACTGGACACGTTTAGATGAAAGTGTAAAATAGTATAATTTTACGTGAAAATAACACACATGATACTTTTTAACCGACTATCATAAAACATGGTATGTTTTTACGCAATAAGTATTATAAGTTGGAAATAATTCTACCATTTGATAATTATTCATTTTTATACTTACAAAAACTGTCACTGTTCTTGAGATACAATCTGGGACAGACAGACGGACAATAAAGTCTTAGTAATAAAACCTCGTTTTTAGCCTTTGCGCACGGAACCCTAAAAAGCAAAATTTAATCAAATTGATAATCTCCTCCGTTTTTTCTCGGTTAAAAATTAGTTGAAACTATGTACATCAGAATCCACACCAATTTTATTTAATTATTTTAGCGACTTGAGAACAAATATTAATTAGTACGAGCAGACAATATCTCTTTGATGATGACCACTTTTTGACTTATTCAAGGGAATTAGAATAAGATCCGTTAAGTGCGAGTCAAACTCGCGCACGAAAGGTCCCGTACCATTAACTATAAAAACGACAAAAAAAACACATTTGCTGTATGAGAGTACACTTTATATATTATTTGATTTAATATTTGTTGTTATAGCGGCAAGAGAAATACATCATCTGTGAAAATAATCGTGTAGATATCACGGTTCATGAGATACAGCCTAGTGATAGACAGGCAGACGGGCAGCGGAGTCTTAGTATTAGGGTTTCGTTTTTTACTTTTTGAGTACGGAACCCTAAAAAACTACGACATTTTTAAATTTTCTAAAACATATAAACAAGTTAAAAATTTCATTACTTAATGTCCACACATTATATGTACAGGATGTACGCAGGAATATGTTAAAATCAAATAAATAAATTATATCCACGATAAAATTAAAAGAAGGCCTCGTTCGTCTAGCGGATAGCGCTTCGGACTTCCCTTTTGATAATCCACAATTTATGTTATAAGAACTTGAAGAGATATTTACCTGTGTGTGAAAATGCTAATAAATTAACTAGATTTATCTGTTTTTAATTTTTCAAACTAATATAATATAAAATTAACTACTTTAACATATAATCACTAACTAGTCATCAACTAATTTATACAAATAACAATTTTCAGAAATTTTGTCTGTCTGTCTATCCCCGATAATCTTGGAAACGACTGGACAGATTTTGATGGGATAGTTTTAGTAATAAGGAACGGCTTAGGCTACTTTTATTTTAGAATTTTACTTTACAAATGTATAAAATAAATTTGTTAAACAAAAATGCGGTCGAAATTTCGGGCACGGCTAGTTTAATATATAGTCAGCTTTGATGGATACCATCTCAAATGGTATTGAAAGAATTATGTTGAACCCAACCCAATCCATGGTGTTCCTTACTCTGGCATTTAGAGGCATCCGTTTGTCCATTCTACCATAACCCTAAAGAGCAACTTATCCTATATAGATTCGTCCAAAGCTTATCCTTATTTTTGCAAATCAATTATTTTCGGGTGCAAAAAAACCCAAAAACCTAACCGTTGCTGAACTTTTTTACAGATCAGTTATTTTTCTGGTGCAATAAAAAATAACCTTACAACCTTCTCGATGCAAAACTTTTTTAAAGCTCAATTATTTTTCCGATGCAATAAAGGAATTGATTATTCACAAGCATTATTAAATAAAAAAATTATATTGTTGAATAAAAAATTAAATATCGACTGTGAACTGGCAATATGTTCTATCTTTAAATTAAAGCCAATTCACTATCAACTAAGGGTTTGACTAGGACACCAGTTTTTACGCAAAGTGCCATCTGACCTCTGCAACCGAAAAAAAAGGAAAACAAGGTCCAAACCTAGATTAGGTCGAATTTAATATATCAGAGTTTCCTCACGATGTTTTCCTTCAACATAAGAGCACTCACGTTCGGCGACGAACGTTCAAGGCGGTGTTCGAACTTGGACTATCCGAATGGAAGTCTGAATCGCGTACCGTCAGGTCACTGAGGCTCGTACGTAATGATTTAAGTATGTAAGTAAAAAACCACGCGATAGCTACAGTAATACCTTTTGCAAAAAAACCATCCAACCCACCGCTAATTTATTTAATACATATTAAAACTTGACGTTTCCGACGCCTTTAGCACGTAACCAAGTTTAGCAATTCTTAAGAAACTTCCCCCTCGCGAAAGTTGCAAAGTAAATGTACTTTTACTGAGCGGTATACTTACTTCACTATATTATACGAGAATTGGGTCGTTAGTGACGGTTACGAAGAAATTATTATATGTCCTGTTAAAAACTGGCCTAGTGCTAGTCGGATACACGTATGAAGGGTTCCGTAAAGTAATTATCTTTAAAAACTACAAAAAAATACGTTTGTAGAATGGGAGCATCCTTTATATATTTGTTTTATCCTAGTTTTTTTATTGAACAAATTACACAAATTTATCTAACCCCAAAGTAAGCTAATTAAATGCTTGTGTTATAAATGATAATCAACGATACTAATGCATAGAAATACTTAAATATATACAAGAATAAAATTTAATAAACAACCAGATTCGGAAATATAAACATCACACAAATGTCTGTCCTTGTCGGGAATCGAACCCGAGCCTCGCGGTTAGTCGATGCGGTTAGGCGTGTACGCTATCCCCTCGGCCAACGAGGCGATCAAGTTTTAGTATTTGTTTTTGTAGCGGCAACAGAAATATATTATCTGTAAATGTTTCAACTGCTTCAGTTAACAAGGTTCACAAGACAGTCCGGTGACGGCGTTGGAGACCTGAGAGATCTATCTCGGGCCTATCCGATATACATACAAAATTTTATAAAAACAGAACAGAATGGGATAAAAAGTAACCTTTGTCCATCTTCTACGTCTCTCTCTTCACCAATTTATATCCAGATCGGTTCAGCCATTCTTGAGTTATAATTAGTGTAACTAACACAAGTTTCTTTTATATAGTATTCTATTCAGTTTAAATAATATAGCCTGCATATATCTTACGAATGCTAATCAATAAAATATTTTTAGCCATTACGACGGCTCACATTTGTTTGGTTATTCACAGATGACATAACTTGTATCCAGTTATATAAACTATAAATAAACTATATTATGAGACTCTACGTCGCCATTTTCTCCCCCGTTATTCATCCCCGTGCACTACAGGTAAATGCGCATCACTTTCAAAACAAGATGGCGGCGAATCCCTCGACGATTGACATCATAAGACAGCATTAAACAAATGGAAAACCCACGAAGTTATTGAACAGAAAAAAGTCGTGCATTTTGAAATAAATATAAAAATAAAGGGGAACCATTAGGTTTTCCTCCACTACGCGTAGACAAAGCGTCGCACTAGCGGTAGATTTAGTTTGCTGGTATTGTGCTGGAAATATTGGACATCTCAAATGCAGCTTTTGTCTTGCTGAAAGTATTTTCTCCGACATTACGGACTATTTCATAAACGCTCGCCTCTCTCCAGTAATTGGACGCCACTGACATCATTACTGTTCTAAAAATTTAAAGTATGTATTCGTTTTCTTTTTTTATTTGTTACTCTTAGTGGCCAGTTTTATTTATTTTATGATAAATTATTGCCTAACTAGCTTTTCTGGTGAACTTCGTACCGCCCGCAATTAAGGGATGAAATTACATTCAAAATCAAAATAATAAAAATAACTTCATTTCTTTCTTAATTTAAATTTGATTTCTGAAAGACTTATATACAAAATTAAACTTTATATAATGGCATTAAAGTTCAAATTTGCTGTAAAGCATAATACAAATATTTTTATGGGAATATTTTGTTGTTATCAAACTTTGTCATGCAATTTTGGAAATTTTTCCTTCCGTCAAAACCATAGTCATACTTCAAGGAAAAATAATTAATTAGCGAAATCGGTTCAGCCGTTCTCGAGTTTTGCGCTTAGAAACGCATTCAGTGATCCATTTGTATTATATAGAAGATAAACCCTACAGGCACATTTAATTTATTTTTATAATTTTGGAATGCAAAACGCAAAGCTTCGGGCAACAGCTACTTACTTATATTTATATTTATGTATAAGAGAAAGTTGTATTAGTTATACTATTTATTACTCTAGAACGGCTGAACCGATTTGGCTAATAATTTTTCCGTAGTTACCGTAAAAACGGCAAAAATATAAATTTACTGTATGGACTAAATAAAAATAATATACAAAGATAATATATAAAAATATTATGTGCGTATACAAAGCAATATATATATATACAAAGTACTTTTACGCCTAATATCCCTTGAGCATAAGGCAGCGTATGCTAGTATATCCACGACTAGTAAGTCCAGTAGATATACTAGAACTATCACGATTAGCCAAAAAAGGTTGTTTTAATCGTAAATTAAATCATCTTTTTGACACAAAATATTTAATTAATAATTAATAGAGTCAGGCGTTACTTTGCGGAAATCAATAGTTAAACAAAAAAAACAAACAATATAATTAATCAATTTTCCAATTCCGCGAAAACATTTAGTAAGTAATAATAAAATATTTATTATTACTTACTATAATTTATTTTAAAAATATAAGTATAATTATATTTTTAAATGTAACGATGAAAATATTTATTTACATTGTAGATGTTTATCAGGGCTTAGTAATTTTTAAATTATATTATTTTGTAATAGCGATTAATACAATTAATTATTGTAATATAATAAATATATATTGAAAAAATGTAAGTTTATATTTTGTACGAGTACATAGATATCATCACAGGAAAAACTGGAACTGATATTGATTCAATTTTAAATGTAAAATGGTGAAGGGTTTTCCCTTATACCTATTATAACTATACATACAAATACATAAAAATGTACGACTACCATTTGTCTGTAGGTCCGGAACAGCTAAACCCATTTTGACGTGACTTTCACTGGCAGGCTGGCAGAAATAGGTACAACGGGTCAAATCATAAAAATTTGGTGGTCTAAGTGATCTATTAGAATTAAATACGGAATTGAATTACGCAGAGGAAGTATCGGGGAACTGCTAGTGATATAATCTGACGCATACACGATCTACACTTCATGTGTTATACAAAAGACATTCCTTAATCTCTTTCTAGTCTTCGCTCAAAAGAATCTTCAGACATGCGAACCTTTCTCCAACTTGGTTCGTGTCGCTTCGTATTTCACGAGCAGATACTCGCTAAATAAAATCGTTTTATAATGCAATACTTCGCCAATAGAAATAACGTGATTACGAAGTTATCAACAACAAAGGTTTGCTTATCCATACTTTTTGTAATATTACAAAGAGGAAAAATTTGATTGGTTGTTTGTTTGTGTTTGTATTAAATAGTATCTACTATACTGGACTAATTTGAAAAAGTCTTTTACGGTTAGAAGCCGATATTATCCCTGATGAATATAGGCTACTTTTTACCGCGGGTAAATACTTTTTTCCTACAGAAAAACCGGTAATGGGAGAACGGGTAGTAAGAATTATCTATTTCACATAACTTCTAAATGGCTAAAACGCTTGAAATTTTATGCGGATATTTTGATGTTTTCCTGTATGATTTAAAGATACAATTGGACCCGATAGGTGGCGCTGCTCTCATTATGTTATCTAAGAACTAATCGTGCGAAGCCGGGCCGGGCAGCTAGTTTTTTATACAAATCAGAGTTAAAGGCCTCGGTGGTCAGGTAGTTAATGCTTCATATTTATATTCAAGTAATCCAGGTTCAAACCTATGTAACGAGTGTTCCTAACTGGAATACATTTTCTGAGTGCTCATATAGTAAAGGAAAACATTATGAGTGAACTCAGTTTCGTACTAATTCGACTTAATCTAGATTTCAATCTGGGTTCCTGTCTTGGTTGCAAAGTTTACATGGCTGTTCGTTTTGTATAAAAATTGGGGTACTTGTCCAATCCCTTATATTAGTTAGCGAAACTCGATATCATCTGATATAGAATAACAGTGTCTGGATGACCGAGCTAAGCTCGGTGTTTTACTGATGACATATGAATAATTAGTATCCTGGCAACCACTATTATTTTTCAATGCTTAATAAAAATATCTTAGCAACAATCAGTAACCAGGCAACCACTGTTATTTTTCAATAATGAATAAAAATATCTAACAACAATCAGTAACCAAGCAACCACTGTTATTTTTCAATAATTAATAAAAATATCTTAGCAACAATCAGTAACCAGGCAACCACTGTTATTTTCAATAATTAATAAAAATATCTTAGCAACAATCAGTGACTAGACAACCACTCTTATTTTTCAATAATTAAATATGCATCACATATAAGTGATTGGTACGAATAGTATTTCTATCAACAATATTAAGGAACCTTTTTGTATAATTTAGATTTGATATATTTTTTAATTTTTTTATCAAGACAAATTATAAAAATTGAGTGCTAAAGGCCAAGTCAATTCAGAGACGCGATGTAAAAAATGCACAGCGCCATCTATTTTCAGATTTGGTACTAAATTTTATCTATAAAAATAAATACAATTGAAGTGTCTACGTAATATTAAAATAAACACTTTTACTAAATGCATATGAATGTGTACATACAAGGTACTTATACCGGAATAGTGCAATTCTTTGTTTGTACCCGCTAATCTCTGAATCGGCGAGCCCGATTTTGACGGGACTTTCATTGGTAGGCAGCTAACTTAATAAGGAACGGTTTAGGCTACTTTTATTTTAGAATTTTGTTTAAGAAATATGTTATTTTTAATGTATAAAATAAAATAATTTAATAAAAACGCGAACGAAGTCGCGGGAACTGCTAATCATTTTACATGATCAGGAAGTTTTTACATAACCAACGGTACGCCCTTGGACACGTAGTCATTTAACTTGTCTCCATTCGTAGTCGGGTGAAAAGTGTATTTTTAGTTGTTACGCTAGTTTTTACAGCGGTCCGACTACGAGCGGCTGTCTCAGTGTCCCACATAGCCTGTCGTGATCGTACTGCATTCCTATCAAACGCAATCTCCGAGAACGTTGCCGGAAGGTCGCCGGACCAACTCTTGTTTGTGTACTTTGCATAATGACTTAAAACACAACTTGTATATTTGTTTTAATTGCCTCTGTGGGCGAGCGTTGACGGTGTCCGACTTTGGCGCAAGAGAACCCGGGCTCCAATCCCGGATAGGGCAAATTGTACTAAGTTTTTTTCAGTTTGAGCCTGTTAAAATCGTTAACCGCATAGGGTTCCGGGTTCAATCCCCAGGTCGGACAACTTAAATGAGATTTTTCTGAGTGAGCTTTACATTGCCCGGGATTGGAATGTGCCCGAAGTGGCTATAGGCTTGCCACCTATCACATCGTGGACACATCTTGGCTAATCGTGGGTGTTCTGGTACATCTACTGAACTTACGAGTCGTGGATATACTAGCACACCTCTGTCTACTCCTTCGGGAGTAATAGACTTGAAGTTACTTATTTATTTTTTTACTTTTAATTTATATTTATGTACACGACTTTCCCTCCAGATTTTATTACAAAAGCGAATTGTGGCGTATCATAACAAATTCTTTTTCTTTTAATTTCAGGCCAGTCTCCGCCAACTAGACCTGTCCCTCCTGTCTGAACTGTGGACCCTGAGTGAAACAATGGCATCCTGGCGACGGCAGCTGGAGAGAGCCCCGCGACTTCGGCCTGCGCCCCCGCCGCCTCCGCCCCCTCACTACCTTAGAACTTAATACACCATTTGTAGACATAAGCTTTTGATTCTACCACCACAACGCAGTCCTAAAGCCCCTTACGAGGTAGAAATACCTTTTTAACTTTCTGGACTGAAATACGACTGAACTTTTTACGCGATGATAACGCGTTTCTATACTCGTTCGATTTTAAAATCATCCTTAGCATGGCTATACGAACATTTGCGTAAACTTTAATAGATTTAGCGGTGTTGGAACTTCGCGAAAACATATATTAACGCCAAGTCCCTTGCAGGATAGACAGAGTATCGAGTGCCAAGTGTCACCATTCCTACGAACTTGCCCAGCTTCCTCCAAATTCATTGCTCTCCTCGTACAATCACGCCGGTTTCGGAGATTCTTGATATTGCCCTCGGATAATACACGAGCAATTTGGTCGTGGAATGTCAAGTTCGGTCTCCCCACTCACTTACTTTGGAATACTACAAAAACTTCTGAAACAATGCATGGTTCATAAGTGAATACAGTTGCGCATCTAGTTGGAGCGCGCATCTAGCACTTTGTGTGGAACCTGTGCAAGGCTTTAGCGATCTTCAATGATACCGTGAGATATATTGCACCCTTAGTGATATATATATAAAGGGTACAACAGTCAGAAAAAAAAATTTATTAAGTTTCCTGCATTGAATCTTTTTTTTCCAATTAACATGCTTACTATTTAAGTTATGACTGTGGAATTTGGGTGATTTCTTTTTCCGTCAGCTCTAACTGGTAGAAAATGTAATTTGGGCCCTAGGCATTTAAAATCACAGTTTACAAAAAAAAATGACTTAAGCCTTTATATTACTGAGGTTGCGATATGTACTCCAATGGTACGTAGGTCTTTTACCCTTTGCTACAGACCTTCTCTACTTGACCAGGTAAATGGTCGTTACTTCTTCCTTTTAACCACACATTTCCTCCTAAACACCATTTAGGTTGTTTGTTAGGTTATAAGTGTTATAACTTTTAACTGGCAAGAAATCCGTAGTAAAGCAGCGCCATCTGTTTTGAATAGCTTACGTTTTTTTGAATTGATTAACTACCACTTGTCATGAGTGATTGCAAACATTGTACAAGTAGGTATAACTTATTATCACAAAGATGACTTACTTTCAATTTCAATAGTAAAAAAAATACTATAGAGATGTCCTAATCTTCAGAGCCTATTAGGAGAAACATACAAATATGTTATACCAGAAACGTTAATTCAAAAGATAGTTACATGACAATAATGTGATCGTCTTCTTAAAATAATAGATTTTATCCGAGAACCGCATGTGAGTAAGTGAGATTGTTTAAGCAATTGCTCTCCGATTCCGTGGAGAAGAAAAATGACACACACACCATGGCCAGTAAAAAGAAAGTCCCAGTTCACATATTTGCCAACCTCGGCTTCCCTCATGTGAATTGAATTTATGGTACTAGCAGAAACGCCAAATCGTCAGAACGCTTATAGGTTTTATGTGTTATACTAATTGTTAATAATATAGAGCTTATGACCACCAATATGTAACGTAGATGCTGGTTTGAGGCGCTCGCTCGCGCTCATACTTCTGAGTAATACGAGAGCGGGCGCCTGCTTTAAAACTTTCGCCTTCATTGTCTTTGGAAAATCAAGATGATAGATTTGTGCCCGATATAGGGACCGACTTACAACGGCTAACCTTGATCCCTATGACACTGACAGCTATTCCAAAGACACAACCTTGTAGTGACGTCACCATTAAATTAGAATCGTATGAAGGAGTCCAAAAATGGCATTTATTAATCTTACGTAGCTTTATGCCATTACAATGATATTCCGATGTTATTATAACAATTCTTAACGTCCTGCAAAAGATGCATCGTTTGTCATTTATCGACTAGGGTGGAAAATATCGATAATCAATTGTCGATGATGGAAACGAATGCTTTTAAATGAAACAGATATCGGAATATATTACGCCTTTGTTGTTGCCATTCCGTTAGTCCAGATACGAACCCCACTTTATACCAACTATTTATTTTAATTTAAGTACATTCTGAGTGCTGTTACGGGAAAAAAATGATCATGAGGAAACCTGGATTTGTGTATTCGAATTCGACCTATAGATTATGATGTATAGATTTGGGTCTAGCTTCCCTTCTGGGTTGCAGAGGTCAGATGCCAGTGATTAAAATTGAAGATCTTTGTATAAATTCGCCTAGATTAGGACGCTTTCTTATATCTGGCAAAGAGATGGAAGAAGGGTAGGATGAAAAGGAAGAGTAAGTAAAAACCTGTGTGTATACAGAAGCTTGAGTTTCGAGGTACAGAGTTTTTGGGAGCGACTTGATTACCTGTGACCAAACACAGAGGACACTTAAGTCGCGTTTTGATGAAATCACACCCGTAATATTTGTTTAGGCTAGATTCACTCCAAATACAAGGCTACTAACATGGCTTCCAACTAAACATAAGGTTGGCCACAAATGTTCACTTTCTTTACTAAATGTACGCATTAAAATGTCGTAGGTCCACCGCAAACTTTCGATTTTTTGACAAACAAAAACCGTACGTTTCAAATGGATCGTAACGCTTATATGTTTTTATACGCCATTATACGTTCAGAAATTATTGAATGTACTATGACTGTATAATTTTCAGAAAAAAGTTTTTGTATATGGTTTACATACAATTAAAAATAATGTTAAATTTGTGGCCAGTAGGTACCTACTTGTTTACTTCGCTTTAACTTTAAAATAATGCGGTTCTGTACGAGCACATTAAGTCAACATAATTACTACTTCATACCTTTAAATAGAGTAATTTATTCCTACTGTACATAATATACAACGAAAATATTTATGCATCCAACATATTTTTGCTTTAACTTGGAAAATTTTGTTTTCTGGACAACTGTGGCTAGAATTTTGTGAGATGAACATAAATGTCTATTTCCGTGTCTGGGTAGTCATTAAATTTATTTTGGTATATATTTCCATAGTAATCTTTGTCTGAGTATATAACTAACACTCATAACATAATCTCGTAATTTGCTTTTTATGAAGTTGGATTAATTTGTGTTATTTGTCCAGCGGTTATTATACTTTTTGTACCTACGTCAGGTCTGGATAAAGGCGAAACTATAATACAAATACACCAGCTACTTCTTACTGCAAAGACTAATTCGTGTATAAACCATAATATAAACATGTATATAATTTAACTAATTTATTTCATGTCCTTACGCCTTTCAACTTTACCTTTTTTACTAGAATTAGAGAGTGAGGATTTGTCATTTACGTTTCATTATGTACTGATCAAAAGAGTGTGATTCATTAACCATCATATGAGTGCAATCCATTTTTAATTAATTAACGTTGTATAGCCATAACTTATGTAAATCGAATTATTGTCGACTTAATAGATGAGTGTCGTGTGTATAGTGATTTGTGTATATACGTTATTATAGAATATACGAATTTAAATAAAGTGAATGGTACAACTTAAACTGTGTTTTATTATGACTAGCAACTTATAATATTTTTAAAGTGAACTGAAATCTACAGTAGCCTGTAATCGACTACCGTTGCACAATGGCTAGAACTAGTGTAATAGAAACGGAAAATTATAAACCTTCAAGTCTTAATCATGAAGCTTATGATACTATAATATGGAGATTAATTTCAAATAACGACCTGCCCGTAATATTACACATCTATCTCATTCTTATAGATCCGACTATCCCGATCTCATAAGGCTGGTTTATTATGAATTTGTCATCCCGAAAATACTCTCAGAAAGACAACCTTTCAGAGAGGGTTGGCAGATCTACATATTCGGGACAGGTAGTTGTTAGGAGTGTAATCTCCAGATTGTACCTTTAGCTTCATGGTCTTAACCAAGCCGTTGCGATATTTTTTCTCCGTATGGTTGGTAAGCGAATTTTATCTCTACTCAACATTTTTTGTTTCAATTTTCAATATATAACTGAGCACCCTCAGCAAGGCTGTTAAAATTATAAAGAAAGCGGATGTCCTAAATCTATAGGGTCTATAACTTCGCTTGTAGGCCATATATTAGTGGGTTTATTAGCCGTTACATAATATATAATAAAAAAATATATATGAGAAAATACAAAAACGTTGGCGACCGATATTGGGACTCGCGAGCCCAAGATTGAACAATCTTGGATTATACAATAAAATTATTGTTAAGACTAAATATTTACATTTCTTTGCTAGTAAAACCTGATAAACTCAAAGCTTTAAGTGATAAAAAGCAAATCTTGTGAACGTAACCATCTCGGAAACCCATTCCTTTATGCAATTGTATACTTATATCACTTAAATAGACTAATATAGTGAAGTATTGTTATTTTTTTAAGTAAAATTTAAGTAATATGTAGGTAGCCCCATTAAGGATCATACCTTTTATCACTCACTAATTCTTATTCATGATTGCCTTAATTTAACTGATTATGAATAAAAAAAAATATATAGAAGTCAGTGGATGTTATATTCAGAGACCAGAGTTAGTGATATGATCCTCTGCTCTCTACTCTCTACTCTATTTCTACAGGAGTTACGTAAGAGATAAAATATTATTTTTATACAAATGTCCCATGCTAAAACAATCTTAGTGGCCATAAGCAATAACAAAGTTAATAATCTGTATGGTTGACAGCCTAGCAAGATTGTGGATGTCAACATCTTAAATATCTATGGCCGTATTGTCAACTGTCAATGTCATTTAAACATTGATGATGGCTTTTAAATTTTAATTTTCGTCTTACAGTTTTAAATCTTGGTTTCAATTTTGACCATATATAAATACAACTGAATTTTACGATATTTGTGGTTGAAACTTACCCAGATAGCAGTTTTAGTTTATAATTTGATATTAAAACCGATGTCAGAATCCTCTTTGCAAGGAAATCAAACCCATAAAGAACAACCTCCGTCAAAAATACCGGAATCTGTAAAGGTTATTGTTTCTTTTGTTTATTTGTAATTTACTTATTGTTTAATTTATAAATATGTTATTTTCACAAGAACTATACGACACGTTGTAGGTACATTAATTATTTTACCTTCATTAATGTTTTGTATTTTTTCCTTTCAGAAAATTATAACAATGGAAAAAGAAAATGAAACAAATGCTAGTCGAAAATCTCGAATTGATCTCAATGCGCTGCCAACTCGCCAATATTTGGACCAGACAGTAGTTCCTATTTTACTACAAGGACTGTCAGCTCTTGCCAAAGAAAGACCTCCAGACCCAATTAACTACCTCGCGGCTTACTTACTAAAGAACAAAAATACCTTCGATAATAGCAATTCCAATTCAAATAATAATGCTCCGCAAAATCCACAAACATAACTTAAAATTTCATGTAAGTTTCGGATTAGGTAGAAATTATAAGAATATGGAAGTTTTTCTAAGGTATGGTTTTGTGTTCATTGTATTTTATTTTTGTATTTAGCCAGTAACATGTGCACTGCAGACAGACTATACTTTATTAAAATATGAAACATACAAATACTAAAACTAAAATTGCCAAGATGCTCGTAGCTTATTTTTATTAATGTAGGTGTCATTCATATATACCTCAAAAGGTGATATTAATTTTTAATATTCTTGCAAACTCAGTAAATACTGGCAAGTAATATTATAATAAAGAATTATACAATTCACCTACAACATAAATAAACTTCAATAAAATTGATGAGTGTTTTCAATAAACAAATGAGTTTTGTTAAGTAATTTGTCCCTATTATGCAACTGTCGAGTTCAAATAAATTGTTATGTAGAAACTATTGGAAAGCAAATATCGAGATGAGTTTTTTGATCATAAGAAATAGATTTCATATTAAGAAAATTTACAGGCGACTGTACCAGTGTAACATACCAGCAAAAAATAACACAGTAATGATGTGACAAATAGGTTTAGTGGTGATACTAATTCTGTGGTTACTGGTGGTGATTCTGCTAAACTTATTTTAAGTACATGCTGTCTTTTTCCAATATTAAAATGAAAGAGAATGTTTTAGTCAGAACCATAGGTTTAGAATGTACAAGATTTACAAAGCGTGGAAGCAAGAGATCCTTTTCACTTATTGCCTAAGTGAAAAAGAGACAGCAAATTTACTGTTATGTCAATGTTTACTTTTGTAAGAGCCCATAAAATCTCTTATTCTGCATCTCTGAATTTTGTGAATTTATTTTAATAATCTTAAAGTTTGAATGAATATAGATATATCTGCAATTGTGATGTTGATTACTATAGTTACATGTGATGTTACAAAATGTAACAATACAATTTTCACAGGTAAATATGAAATTATAGTTGTAGTATGTAACTATAACTATAATTTCATACTGGATTTTTTCAAAATATCGTTATTAATCTGGTCAGAAAAAGGGTTTTTAAAATATTAAATTTAATTTTATTGCCTTACAAAAGTATATTTCGTAGACTTTAACAAAATATGCAAAGATAGGTATTAAGTAAAATAGTAAAATGTTTGTTTATGCTAGGGCTTGAAAAAACAGTGTGTGTGTTGAATTTGACAAACACTTAACCCACACATTAAGAATTTACTCTGTGTATCTTGTACATCCTAAGTCTATGGTCAGAACACTATTACTTGTATGGTTTTTAATGAAAATATTCTTCAGGATACACTAAACATCTGGAATGTCACAAACTAATCTGAGAGGACTAAATGTATTTTATCTCTTTTACAAGCCTCAAAATAAGATAGTGGTAGATTTAGTTAAGGGTAGTAGAATCACCAGCATTCCAGAATTCTATCAAATAAATTTAAATGAAACTACACAATTAATTTTCTAGTTAAATTACTATAGCTTAATTATATAAAAACTAAATTAAAAACAAGCTCATGGCTTTTAGACTATTTTTAACTACTTAGGTAATCAATAAAGTTAGATTAATAAATTTATCTTCATTGTAAATAAGCATCAATATGGATAAGTAAATCCTTATTTCAAAATTTATTTTCATTCTATTGACAAATTACTTGTTTAATTGTATATATTAAAAGAAATGTCATAAAATTAAATTTGTATTTTTTATTTCTTTCAGTGTATAGACTAAAAAATTAAAAATATCTACAGTGTTGATAAGCAAACAATCAGGAGAATATGTCTATGGCCAATTGTAGTTGGTGTCACAATTTTCGATTTTGGTTCGAATTTATATAGTTTTATGATTTTTTTCAGCTTAGCTAAAAATATAACATTACCTGGATTCGATTTGTGCCCGATTTGGCGACAGACTTGCCATCTGTCACATCTTGGTAATTTATTTTATAGACTGATTGTGAGTTAATAAGTATGTACATCATGCTTAAGGTCGTAGCACACTTACACGTTCCTGCTCCGCCTCGCCTAAAAAGTATCATTTAAATATGGGCTTTAAGGTATGAGCTTATGATATAGTTTATAATAGCAACATAATTTAGCCGTCTGATCGGTGTCTGCTGCGTTGCCATTGTAAACTATATCGCAAGGTCATACCTTAAGGCCCATATTTGAATAATTTTTTTAGGCGAGGCGGAGTGGGAACGTGTAAGTGAGCTACGACCGTTACACCTTCGGGATGTGACAATATTTTTTTCATTTTTTAAACAAGCAGATGAAGTAGGTTGATAATTAGTGACAGAAGTGCCTGTGCGACCGAGTATTTCTTTTTGCCAAAATTGCCATCTAACAGTAAAACTACGAGATCTATTTTACATAGAGTGCTACCGACCGAATTTTACGAGTATAGATGTCGTGTTTTGATTGAGACCTTCCCGAGCCCGTGTGAATGATCAAAGCGCAGATTTTTTCAAGTCTTGGATTGTTAATTATTCTGTTATACAACCTACCATAATTATATCGATGGCGATATTACCTACCTTATAATAAGAATTATCATTGTGACGTACGGTAGCCATGTTTCACATGAAAAAAAAGTTAAAAACAACTCCTTTTTTCAACTTTCTCGCTAATGTACCAAACTCAATTTCCATCTATTCGTGTTTAATGTCATGTACCTACACCAAGTTTACGTGTTTGTTTTTTTTTATTTATTTTTTTACTGGTCAGTTGGCAGAAATATCTCTTTGGAGATAAGCTTGTCCTTTGTACTGTAATATATGTATATTTTTGTGATTGTTTTTGTTGTGGGTTTGTATACAATAAAGAATTAAATAAATAAATAATCTGTGATAGAAATATCAGTGTTACTGGTAAGGATCAGGCTATTTTATGAACTAGAAAGCCTATGACTGTAGATAGGTTATTTAAATAGGCTTTATGTTGTTGGACATGTTAAAATAATAATAACAGCAGCAAAAAAACTAAACCGCATTATATTTTTATTAGTTAATTAAGCGCTATCTTAGTCAGATACTAATCTTGCTGTTCTGTCTCTTCAATAAACTTCTCTCGATGCATCAGCCACGAGTCATTATCATCGCCAGTCTCTTCCTCTGCAGCAACTGATGGGAGCTCAAACTGGAGTAAATCTGTCTCAATACTCTCTAAAGTCAAGGAAGGCATTGAATCATGTATCGGCAGAGGCACTGGTTCTGGTGGCAGGAATTCTGCTGTGTATGCCGTCACATTGCGTGCTCGCCAGACTGATATCTTGCCTGAAAGATTAATCAGATTATTAAATTAAAAAATTATACACGAGTGAAATCTGTACAACACTTACAGATATAAAAACTAGGCGACTAAAATCGGTCTGTTGAACAAATTTCTAATATTGTTAGAATTTTTGAATGTCTGTCTTTCTGTCTGTTTGTACCCGTTAATCACTGAAATGGCTGGACTAATTTTTACAGGACGGGGCGGGATTCATTGGCAGACAATATAATAAGGAAAGGCTTAGACTACTTTTATTTTAGAATTTTACTTACAGATGTTTATAATAAAATAGTTAAATAAAAACGCGGACCAAGTCGCGGGTACAACTAGTTTATTAATTAATTTATACCGGCGATCTCGGAAACGGCTCTTACAATTTCGTTGAATTTTGGTACCTGGGGGTTTTGGGAGATAAAAAATTAATCTGTCTAGGTCTTACGAAATTGCGACGACCGCGACATATCGAATCACGAAATCTATAAAACTCTGTCGGCAGCACTTAGTGTAAAATTGTACCCCGGTTTCGTAGACTTTCCGTCAGATGGCAATTTTTGCAAATAGGCAAAAATTTAAAACTACCGTGCTCAGCTCGATCGCCCAGATACTATACATTAGTTTCCAATAACTTAAACAATCATGCTTTTTTGGATCTGTCTGGAACTTTCAGCAGGGTGGCGAAGCTTCATCTTACCTCTTGTAATAATGTCGGTGCTTGTTATAATGTTGTGGTTGTTGTGCTATAATTTAATCTAATATCAGTAGTATAAAAGTAATGTGAAGCACAATAATCACCATTACCTATTGTATCATCTGCCTCTGTATCTTCCTCTCCTTCCTCAAGTTTTTCTTCTTTAGCTTCCTTTTCCTCCTCCTCTTCCCCTAACTCCTCAAAAGCAGGATCTTTGACGAACATGTAGAACCCGTGTTGCATGCAATTAGTATCGAAGACAAAACATCCTGGACCTCTAGGCTTCCCTTTATACCAAGATCCGTGAAATCTAACCCGAGGATAAATGATTTGGCTAGGGCCTTCCATGACTCCCTCCACCCAAGTTCCCATAAATTTAACCTAAAAATAAAACATGTATTAAATCAACGTACTTATGTTGCATTAATTTTGAAACGATTGGAAGTCCAATACCGAAGAATTATTTGAGAATAAAGTTAACCCTTTATTTTGCACCTAAAATCTAGGCAACTTCGAATTTCTTGGACTTTTGATAAAGCAACCTACTATGGTTAGATTTAGAATAAGCTTTCATTTCATGCATATGTCAATCAAATAACTGATAAGGATTTATCTACAATTACTTTCTGGTGGTGGAGACGATGCAATAAACGGTCCTTATAAGTAATGGAAAGTCTTTAAAGCGGTGAAAAACGCCGCTCATGAACTAGCGTTGCAAAGCTTCACATTAGCACACACATGAAATATCTTCTTCAATAAATACGTCATAGTTTTTGCAAATGACGCCGCCAACAATTGGTACCACAAGTCACAACAGCCACATTACACATAGGGTTATTATTATTTTTAGGGAAAAAAATGTTGGCTACGACTCTTTGTTCGTAAAAAATACTTTATTCCAAAAGTTGCCCACATCGTCTATTATGTACGTTTATGAAGTGCATAAAGAACCATTACCTCCAAAGTTAAACTCCCAGACACCGTTCCAAATATGACAGATCCGAGCCTATCGCATTTAAAAACACCTTGTTCTTTCTAAGGGTTAGATGTCATGTATAAACCTAGCTTTTATAGAAGAATACACATAATTGGTTGAGCCGTGCTGTGTATTTCTTCTATAGAATTAGACGAAAACGTAGTCGGATTAATTAAAAAGAAAAATATTTACAAAGAAAAACTTTCAGGGATATGAGCATTATTATTTGATATTTGTAGTTATTTAACCGTTTAAAACTTACCTGATATTCTGCGAAGAAGTAAGTACCGAGTCCATGGCGTTTTCCCTTAAACCAGGCACCTTCGTAGATATCACCGTTTGGGTAGTAATAAGCACCAAAACCTTGCTTCAAGTCGTGTCTCCAGTCACCTTCATACCGAGACCCATCAGGGTAGACCATCTGTCCCACTCCATACTTCATAGCACGACGCCATTCACCTGGAGACTCAACACAGTAATATCTGCAATGACTAACAATAATAATTTAAGAAAAAACTGGATATATTCGAGTCGAACAGCGGATTAGCGTATGAAGGTTTCTGTACCGGATCTATTATCTCTAAAAGCGGCTAATAAAATCATATTTACACATTTATCTTAATTATTAGTAATTAGGATATTCTGAGAATACACTGAGCGACAACAATGACGCCTTTACCGCGATTTAAATATGGATAGCTATATCCTATGGTTGGGTCGGGCTGTTCGTTGTATGGCAGCTTTTTTGAATATTTATTCTATATTTTGATACTTTTTGTTACAGCGGCAACATAAATACATACATATCCCATGTTTTACATATTCGTGGGATACAACCTGGTGTCAAACATACTGGTAGAAAAATAAACAGCGTGGTCTTGATAATAGATTTCCATTTTTACTGTTTGGGTAAGGTACATACCCTAAAAATGAACAATTATCAAGCATTATTTACCTTCGTAACGAGCGCCATTCTTAAACACATAGAGGCCTTTACCGTTCCTCATCCCGCGGCAGTAGCAGCCTTGGTAGAAGTCACCGTTTGGCAGCACCGCCCATCCCACTCCATGTCGTTCTCCGTCGTTATTGCGAGCGCCTACGTAAATCTGGAGGCAAAGTCACGTATTGTAAACTTTGCTTTTAGAGTACTCAAATAATTACAAAATAGTAGAGTTCAAGCTCTTTAAATGACGACTCGTATTCTGTATGCAAGTCGAATAACAGAGCTGATCGCGGGTGGGTGCTGGATCAGTTAAAACTGGGGATGCGTTCTCTATGTATTATCACTGCGCGTAGGTATTACTTCAACTTGGCCAAAGTGTCGTGAAAACCAGTGCTACTTGC
Source organism: Lasaia peninsularis (assembly GCA_018236625.1). Lineage (NCBI taxonomy): Eukaryota > Metazoa > Arthropoda > Insecta > Lepidoptera > Riodinidae > Lasaia > Lasaia peninsularis. The sequence continues at coordinate 25,322 of DVZL01000169.1, forward strand.
AGATCTACACATTTTTTCGAACCATGGCTAACATACTAATATTAAAAAAAACCTGCCATCTTCTTAGAATACTTAAGTCGTTTTTCGACTTTCTTTATTATGAATAGACTTACGACTTTTATGTGAAATGGATACCCGACCCTCGAAACAACTAAATACAACGGCGAGCACAAAAGTAAGGTAGCATAAATTAATATCAAATCGATGTAGGTTCATCACGATTATGGAAAGTGTCATCGTCTAGCAAATTGCAGTGCATCAATCTCATACTTGAAGCTAAAGCTGATCTGGAGATTGCACTCCTAATTAAGACGTCTCCCCAATATGTAGTATTGCTTACCCACTCTAGACAGGCAGACCTCTCATTCTGCGAGTTTTGTAGAGTAGATAGATTCAAAACAAGCCAGCCTCACGATAGTGAAATAGCTGGCCCTACGATAATGAAATAGATGTTTAATATAGAAGACAGGCCTTTTTTATGAGTGTTATTTTCAGACAGTATCTTCAGCTTTATGATCTCAAGTATAATATTGTAAGAAACTGACAAGTGATAGTCTGACAGTTAGTAATACATCGTTTATTTTAAATACTAAATATTTTTAAACGGACAAATTATATTACACCAATTGTGTCGACGTCTTCAGGACCTTCACCTTTTTCTTCTTGAGCAGCCATTTAGCAGGTTGACTATTTACAATCTCAATATGCGTTTTATTAAACTTTATACATTTGACAGTCTGACAATAGATACCTTTTTTTATCGTCCTTAAACAAATGGCTAAGACCGGTGGCCAACCCGCCTTTTTTTTGCATCGCAACTGCCATTTCCACCGTTTATGACGATAGTCGATTTTTTGAAGCAAAATCCGTGGTAAAATGACATGGAATCAAAAATTTTGTGACGACAAAACATTGTGTAACTTACTTTACATACAAAAATACAACTGTGCAGTCATAATTTGGCCGCCTCGCTGGTCGAGTGGCTAGCGTACACGCCTAACCGCATCGACTAACCGCGAGGCTCGGGTTCGATTTCCGACGGGGACAAGCATTTATGTGATGAACATAGATGTTTACTATTTCGGGGTCTGGATGTTTATTAAATTTATTCTTGTATATATTTAAGTATTTCTATGTATAAGTATCGTTGACTAACACCCATAACACTAGCATTTAATTTGCTTACTTTGGGGTTAGCTTAATTTGTCCAGTAATATTTATTTATTATTTTAATTATACAAGTAAGTATATTACCTTCTACGCAAGGCTTGTTTTAATTAATTCACCACGTGATGTGCTGGAGTTTGTCGTTTACGTGCATCTAAAAGTATTGGAAATTACATTCTTAATAAAGATCTGTCCCGAATACGTAATATTGCTAACTCTCTCTACTAGTTTTGTGGAGTTGACAAAGTCACAACAAACCGGTTTTGTGACTCCCCAAACTTCTCTATTTTCATGGCTATAAAGTAGGAGAGAGAAACTGCTGCCTTTAAGTGGAAACATCTGAACGGTTCGAAAGAGAAATAAGATTGAGACAGAACGCGAGAAAAGAGAGACTCTATTTTTTACTGAAAAACTGATGGAAGCGTCGCTTCTCCTCTCTATCTATACTACACTTATAACTGTGAAGTCTTTACCACAGTGCCAACAAGTGTAGTTTTAACCACAATGCATCATCTAGCTAATCGAAATTGTGGTTTCCGATTCGGAATAAAAATATTTATTCTGGTCTATAGTACAAATCAATAAAAAATATATATAATATTGAGAATTATAGATTTTTATCAAGTTACGTTTTCTACGTACTTGCCCAGCTTCCTCCACATTAATTACTCTTTTAATACAAACACACCAATTTCGGAGACTCTAGCCACCGCTCATATCGGATAATACCTGACCAATTTGGTCGTCTCTCCGGATATTTACAGAAATCCATATTCGGATTGTGTATCTGTTTTGTTAATCTTTCATCTTTTATCCTTTCACCAGTCTTTCAAGTTATATTAAGGATATGAAAATAAAACATTAGCTATTAACAAATAATTTATTCATCAAAACCAAAAATAAATTACTATAAATTAAAAGCAAGTCGGGCATTCACTTCTCACACGTTCTAATAAACTACAATACATTATAACGGCACTTACGAATAAACTGTTATGTAATACTTTATTTAATAAGTGTCTTTGTATGTTTTATTAGCGTTAATAGCATAGCAGTGACTAGACAACAGACCTGATTACTAAAGCGTATGTAAAAAAAATTAAATCAAAATAATATTTATTTTGCAAATTCCCGCCATAAACAGTAGTAGGTACATGACTTATAGGGCAGAGAGTAAATTGTCTTTGAGATCTTGTTGAGAGGAATCACATTATACTCCTTTTTTTTGGCGGGAGTTTGCAAAATAATAATTTTATTTTTGTTTAAATATAGATTCCTGCAAAGCAACGC
>DVZL01000170.1:0-27754 GCA_018236625.1 Lasaia peninsularis
GGGCTTTCAATAGTTTCATAAAAGTCGTAAGTGATTGTGCCTCCCTAATGTGCATAGGAAGTGCTTTTCATAATCTTTTGGTGTTACAAGTATAAGACGGATAATAGTAGTTACTGTGTTGAGCGGGTACACGAAGTGAGAGAAATATAACATTTCAGAATAACATTTCACAAAAATTTTGAAGTTATACATGATCACAGCTTAAAAAATCAGTTTTTGTCAATATTTACCTTATAATTATGGGGTATCACAGGTGATATTTGTCGGCAAACTAGTTTGACACCATATTTAGATAGATCATATGTGGTCCATGCTCTTGGGTACAAAGCGGTATATTCACAATCTCCACCATTTAAGTTCCATTCCCATGTCTGCGGTGCTTTTTTAGGTTTGCTAAAACATTATTAAGAATTTATAACATCCAAATTACAGAGATAGATATTTTAGACTCCCGAATACAACATAAAATTTTACTGATACTATTAGGAATGGGCATGTAGAAAAAAAATATGGTAACTGAAAAATTAAATCTGTCAAAATACTGCCATAGAATGTAGTTTTTCCTGCAGAAAAAGAAGAAGTAACAATTAAAAGTATTAGGTCCAAATATCTATGTTATCTGTACAAATAAATAAAATAGGAGTGTCTGTATGTAATAACTATTAAAATAACCGATTTTTACTCTATGCATATGTATGTTTACAAGGTATGTATATGTATTATGTATACCAAAACAACAATTTTAGAATTTATGTCTGTCTGTTAGTACCCTCTAATCTCTGAAATGGCTGGACCGATTTTGATGAGATTTTTACTGGCACACAGCTGATGCAATAAGGAGTTGGGCTACTTTTATTTTAAAAATGTATAAAATAAAATAATTAAATAAAAACGCAGACGAAGTCACAGGTACAGCTAGAATCAATTAAAATTTACACTCACTTGTATGTTGAGAGAACTGACTGAAAAATAGTCTGATTTTCTGCATTTCTTATGTTAACAATAAATTGGCATTCTGGAACTGTTACATACTCATAAAGGCCAGGAGTTAATTGGAACCTACAAAACTCTCCTTTGAAACCTCTCCCAATAGTTCCTCCACCTATTCCTCCAATAGGACAACCTGAAATAGAGTATATAATCAGTCTGGATATAAAATACTTATTCTAATTTCATATTTTAAGCACTCTACTGCCTGTGGAGCAAAATTTTATATTGAGTTACCACAAAACAATATTTCTAGGAAGAACCTAGTTTGTATGGTAACTTTTTTATCAAACCCCTGAGTGGAAAGGCTGATTCAACGCTTATGTGTGTGAAAGTATATATTATACTCCCTGAAATCGTAAATGCAAAGAGATAGACATGGTACAACTCTAATGTAAAAATGAAGTCAAGATGTTTGTTTAAATTAGGATTTAAAACAAACAAGATAATATGCAATAATACATACACAAATATTTTAAATGTTATTAACATATACATATAGTAAGAATTATTGCTCATCATTGAATGTAATCTCAATTACTTAATTTACAAGCCTCATCTCTATTAATTACATTCACAGCAATTCCTAAATTATATGATACAGATTAATCACATAACATTATTCAATGTATTTTATACATTTTACTGATATTCATAATTGATACAAATTAATTAAGCAACAAACCACTTCCATTAAAAGAATGGATTGCAGCAAACTTATTAAGGCTATATATATCTAAAACATGTTTAACAAAGCACCATTGTAACTACACATGTCTAAACAAAAGCCCATAAAGATAAAGTACATCTAGTTTTAGTTGTAAAAACTTGTTTTCATACATCAGAAAATTATCTCCAAGGAAATTCGTGGCATTGTTGTTTAGGTTACAGAAATAATTATAACTATTTATAAAACTTATAGTAAAAATCAGATGTGATCAACTGTTAATATGTAGTGATGTCACAAATTTGCACTAGACTTTTACTAGTCTAAACTTACCATACATTCTTTGTGCTGAAATGAGATGAATGTAATCCATAATAGGACGTTTCCTTCTCTTTCTTCTTGCCATATAATATTTGAAATACCTAAAACAAATTCACCAATAGTATAAATGAAACACTAATTGAAACGCGTATGGTAATCAAAAATTAATCACCTAGCTGAAAGAGGCATTAAGTCGAATATTTGTTTCGGTCTTGGAATAATTAGTTGCTTGGTTTTGAAAGGAAATTCATGATTTAAAAGTAATTTTAAACCAATTTTCGGTATGTCTTCTATGTCAACAAAATTCTTTTCTTCCATTTTACACTTTTTAATAATTAAATATTGATTGCATTTAAATTCACTTCAAATATATTCTATTTTATTTTGCACATCTATTTTGTCTCATGGTGTAATATCATTACTCGATTCCAAAAATAAAATTAACAACAAGTAGACTATTTAGCTAAAGATGAAAAAATTAACTGGCATTTTAGTATCTGAAACCTATTAATAAAAATGTTTCAATTATTTTTATCGCTATTGTTGACCAGAAACGAACTCTGCACGTCAATTGACAATTATTACTCAATCGTTCAATGATCAGTCACCAGCGAGCACAGCCAGCGAGTAGTTAATTTAGCGAGTAGCGTCTGCTGTCTATTTGCCAAATTCAGTGCTGCCAATTCAAATTTTTAAATACCCCTCTAAACAAGGTTAATTCCCCGAATTTCCCCGCTACATTTAACCGATTCGCCGAAAAATCCCCGATTATTATTTGAAATTATGCGATGTATCGAAATAAAACACCACTAAATAATTATATATACTTCAACACCATAGTCGCCAGGATATAAGGAAATATTCGATGATAAGGCAATCTAGTAACAATTATTATTAATAGACAGTACGTTATACGTTATACGTATAATTGTTACTAGATTGCCTTAGGCAATCTAGTAACAATTATTATTAATAGACAGTACGTTATTTACCTGTTTTTTTTTATCTTGCGATGCACTTTTTAACCACTGTTCCATTGTTAAAACGAATTAATTGTATTATTTACTCAAGCTTGGTAAATGAAATATAATGATATATATATCATAATGATCTACGATAGCCGGTTACCGCTTAGGTATTGATTGAATATTATAAGAATCTCGACGATAACGATAGGAATTACGAATATCAACACACGGGAATAACTTACCATAGATAATCATGAAATTATATTAAATTTCTTATTCCCCGGAATTTCCCGATTTTAACCAGTCCCGCTTCCTCTTAAGTACGGGACTTACCCACCATTCCCCGCAAATCGGGGAATTCCCAGCTCATTGGCAACTCTGTTGCCAATCGCAAGCTGCAACAACCACCAATAGCTGACAAACTCACAACTGACAAATGGCACAAGCATGACATAATATATCACATAAGTTAGGTACCTATATATTGTACATGTCTTTACAGGTCACTTGCTCAAAGCCATACACTTGATGGGGAAAAATGCTACTTCACACTGTGCCTCTCTCAACCTCGACGTTGGCAGAATCACCGTAATTTCGGTGGAGTCCAATTACCTCAAATATTGAATTGAATTGAAGTAACACGTTGTTGATTTTTACACTAAAATTAGGTTTCTGAAAGACAAAAGTGATACATTTTTTATTATGAGACGCGGCAATGCAAGAGGAATGGGGGGACCTCGTCCAGCGGCATTCGAAAGACCTGCCTACAATGATAACTTAAGGGTTAGTACTTTCAAACCTTTTGTAATCAAAAATAACTGATATACCAGAGGCTTATCTAATTATCTGAATACTAGGTTGAGATCGTTAACAGCCACCGGACTACGGTTGGCGTGGATTTCTAACCATATAATCAGTAATAACTTTCTTGAAACGAAGAAAGTTATTACTGATTGCAACAATCATAAACGCATCGTACAATATATTGTTAGGGAAGTGCATAGACGCATGTTAAATTTTTTATGTTTACACTTTAGTAAACAATAATTTGAAATTAATAAAATCCTATTATAGATGAATTTTTTATTACTCAAAGATTGAACTTTAATAATTTACCAGTACTGCACGCTACAACTCAACCGCTATGGTGCCAATGCAACATAATTCAAAGGTCCTGAGATGGTTGGGACAGAGAAAAAGGAAAAACAGTAAAATCACTAGGTTTTGAAAACGGCATCTTTCTGGGAGACCGCACAATGTTACTTAGAGGTTGAAATATTTCCTTCAACTGAAGACTTCTCAGAAAAGAAAAACTCATTGGTACAAGGTGGGGTTTGAAACTGGACAACTGAAATGGAAGCCCAAACCGCATACCGCTCTCTACAGGCCTCTGAATAGCACAGCCTAATTGAGTACCAGTTATTTTTATAAAGAGGCTTTTTATAAAATAATAATGTGAAATTGGAAGTAACTTCTAGTTTTTGATATTAATGGAATAACATTACAGGACTTGGACATGGAGTTGGAAATGCTAAAACGTCAGAGATTGATTTTACAACAAAGACAAGCTCTCCTTGATAGGGAGAGTGAATTTGCTGCGCAGGTATTTTTTAAAATAAGCATCAATGGCATGTATTTTATTTAGAATAATATTTAAAACCTAATTCTAACAAGCAACAAATTGATGAAAGGCCTACCTAAAACTACACTACCTCACAAAGAAATCTATCACTTCAAATATATGATTGATTCGTCACTACCCTGAGGTAAAATGAAAAAACATTTAGATACTAGGTGCTCATTTAATGTTTTACTCAAGTTGCTCTTGTAATACCTTCTGAGGCAATTAGTTTTTTTTAATCTTTACTAATGTTATAAATGGAAAGTATGTCTGTTAAGCTTTCACACCTAAACCATTGAACTAATTTTTAACGAACATAAGTACAGATATGGAGTTGACCTTGAGGAAGGACATAGGCTACTTTTTAACCGACTACATTAAAAAGAGGGTATGTTTTTATGCAATAAATATTATAAGTCTGAAAAATTTCGGCCCTTTGAAAGTTGTCTGTGTTATTAAAATAATTCACGCGGGCAAAAACGCGAGCAAAAGGATACTATTGCATAATAAACAAAGAAAATAAACCACAATTAAAGAAACTTTTTCTTTCTTGATATCTTGCCATTTTAATTGGGGATAAGAATTGATCTGATATAATAAAATTGTTCTTTACCTGAACATAATTTTAAGCATATCTTTCAGAAAAAAAAAATCAGGATTTTACAATTTATTGAAAATCTTCGATTTCTTTGAGTAATCCAATCTTAGTAAGTCTAAAGCAGCAACTTGGTAGTTAGTGAAACACGTCTAGATAGTAATATTTGCTTATATGCTGTCAAACAGTATGCTCCAAGCTTATTTGGACTTGATATTGGAAAAGAGATTGCAGTTGTCCAAGTTTTCAGCACTTTAGAGAGAATTCTCAACTCGTTGCCAGCTATTTTTCTGATTTTATACAATTCCCAAAACAGCTGAATTTTTTTTAAAGTACAATTGAAACCCGTAAACATTTATCTCAGCTCATTTCTGATTCAAAGAAGTAGAATTTTATTCTAATTAAGTGACTGGTTGTAACCATTGAAAAAGATTCAGAATAAATATGTTTTCTTCAGTATAATCATATTGTCTTTAGTCATTTGAAATGCTACATTCTCTCATTTATTCCAGTTGTACCTATGATTGTATTTTTGTCATCATTCTTTATCTGCTCTACACATATGATTTTTTGCTGTTTTGATATTCTAGATTTCATTTTCCTTGTATCACAAATATTTAGCAACCATATGAATAAAGTATTGACTACTTTTGCTCTTATTATTTTTATATATTCGTATAAGCGTTATTTGACTTGTTTTATAACTTCTCTTCTAAATAAAACTCTTTTTGAGCTTTATAACTGCTAGCAGTTTAGAAAAATTGTCCAGGAAATTAAAAGAAAAGGCAATTCCTTATTTTATTCTCAATTGATAAACTTTTGTTGGAAAAATAAGAAAAACATTTTTTTTCTTTAAATATTTGTCCACTTGTGTACATTTTTGGTTAATATTAAGTAATATCCAAATTAAGAGAATTTTATCAGATATACACTTGCTTTGCTAGCATAATAACCAAAAGATGTTCTCGGTGTCACTTCACTTGTTCCGGTTCTGTACAGTGATGTGTCTACAATATGCTAACAGTGCCCAAAGTACCTTAAGCATTTACCGGTACAGTGATATAGATCCTACCACCAGGCAATTTCTGATGAGATGTCCAAGTGTGCTCTTTTCACATCATGAAAATCCTAACTTACCAAGCTAGCGAATTTGTTCTGTCTTAGTTTCATCAATAATAAACATTATTGAGGTCTGCTGCAACATCCTAATATATATCTGTAATCATCGACTCATCATTTTTAAATTCTACCATTTGCTAACTATAAGGATCAGTCTATGTATTTGGTAGATTTTAAAGATGGCCCGAACAAGATCTTTTTTAGGTCGAAAAATTTTAAACAATACGCTTTTAATTTCAGAGGCAGAACAATTATATTGAGCCTACATTTTTGGATCAACGAGGGAACAGTAGCACTTCAAATTTTTCTCAACTCTACGATAACCCTCGAAACAAGCAAGGCACGAAACGACTGCCTGCAAATAGCTGGCAAAATGTTCCGCTAAAACGTACCAATTTAAACTCCATTAACCCATGGGCAACTTCTGATGAGGAGCCCCAGTATTCTGGAGTCTCCAATTCATATATCGAACCGCTCATGGATTGTCCTGTCAAACCTATTACAAAGAAACCAATTGCTCCTAAAACTCGCCCTAATTTTAAGTCTCGCACAGAATTCAAACCTCGCCCAAATTTAAAGCCTTTAAAGACGCGCCCAGATTTCAAACCTCGTCCAAATTTTACACCAAAGGCTCAAAAGGCTTCACAATTTAAAATTAGTGAACAGAAAAAAGAATTAATTTCTAGGACTTTAACTCCTAAACCCAAAATTCAAGAGATGGGCATACTTAGAGCGAATCAACAACCAACACCACAAATGAGGGGAAGAATGGAGCTAGGTCTGGGAAACCTGCTGAAGCAGATGAAAGAAAGGTTTAGCAGCAACCCAGATTTATTTATGTGTTTCAAAGCATTTTCCACAGAGCGTTTATTGAAACAGACAGTGCGTGATCGCATCAACGACGTATTGATCAATAAAAGTTTTCAAAATGACGTTGACGTTATCGCACATTATCGTAAAGTATATCCAGTAGAAACGGATGAAGATTTGTTGAAAACAATCAAAGCAAGTTTAACACCCATTAGGGAAAAGCCTGTTATAGGCAAATCCATTGCAACAGGTAGTGATTATTGATATTTTTAATTACCCTGTGATTATAGTAAAGTGCTGGAGAACATAACAATAATCACAAATTATCTTACTTAATTTGGAGGCTTTCAGAAACCAAGTAAATAGTCGAGTTAATCGATATGACTGTTTACTTTATAAACACTTGGAGGAATAGTTTCAAACATATTGAATGTCTTGACTTCCTCACTTTGAGTATCTGCACAACACCATATATTTATTTGAGAGCTTTTTTTAGCGTTACAATGTTATTGGTTTTGTGCGAAACTACCAAAACTCAGTTTAGAATTACTATATCCTACATCTAGATGATGATTATTGCCCTATGTTGTCTTACATAGGATTCTGTAGTATCATACAAGTAGAAAATGAAATCCTAATTGATTTGTAAACCAATTGATAAGGTATAGTAAACTTCTTGCTTTCAAATTAAACTGTGTTTAATTTCAAGCAAAATAGTCTGATTCTCAGTTAGGTCTTCTGTAGATTCGCTGAATTAAATAAAAAGTATGCATTTCAGTCTGTCATGTCAGACATCGTTGAAACCCCATATGGATTTAAATTTGTCGTTGGTTGTTGTTAAAATTATTGTCAAATATCATGCTGGTATTTTGGCTATATAATTTTACTGTTTCAAAATTAAAGCTAAAAAGAGGTATATGTTCTAATGCTTCTATTATTCTTTAATTTTTATATATAAAAATTAACATATTTAGGTAATTTTTTGGCTGTGATAAATCAATTGAAATCATAAGACTACTTTGTATATTATGATTACTATAGATAGTAGTCTTATGATACTCAGACCCATTCTGTAGATCTGACCTAGAATTCTCAGAAACTTGATAACCGTAATAGGTAAAGAACATAGCTATATTTTGATTAATATTATATGACTAAACATGTTATATTTAAAATTTCAGGCCACAGAAATAAATACAAAGCTTATATTTTGGACTTGCTTGATAACAAAGTTGCTGAGATGTTCACCAAGGTATGTTTAATTACTTTTAATTTATCTTTTAATTACTGAGCTATTGTTAAAAGAATTTTGTGGAAAAAATTTGGAGAATGATAATGATAGCTTATTGAAATCGGCACTTAAACTTACAATTTAAAACAATCATGATAAAAAGTAGCTTAAGTCTATAGACCTTTGTTTTCAAATATTGCTTCATTGCTTCAGACCTTGAGATATGAAACCCAGGGAAAACACATTTAGTCATTCAATTTTTTTCAGATATAATTTAAACCAAGTTGAATTATTATTACCATGTTTGTCTATTATCTTTTATCTTTATCCCGTACTAGCGATCCGCCCCGGCTTTGCACGGGTGGACATTTATTTTTAAGCTCTCATTTAAACAGTGTATTTTCCGGGATAAAATATAGCCTATACGGATTCGGAAGAATCCCTCTAAGTAATGATAAAAGAAATTTTGAAATCGGTCCAGTAGTTTTGAGCCTATTCAATACAAAAATACAAAGCTTTCCTCTTTATAATATTAGTCTAGATAGTATAGATAATGAAAAAGACAAGCTCGCCGAGTATACTCGTATTTCACCGGATCTTCTCAGTGAGTGGCCGCGTTCCGATCCAGTAGTAAATTTTTAAATTCTAGTTAGAATTATAATTATGCATAGGTATATAGATGCGTCACAAGAACCGCTTGTAAAATCTATGTAAAATATTTTCTATTCTATTCTAACACCTTCACTGACTATTGTTAATTGTAGTAATACTTTCACTGATTATTGTTTGTTTTAGTAATACTTTCACTGACTATTGTTAATTGTAGTAATACTTTCACTAACTATTGTTACTTGTAGTAATAATTTCACTAAATATTATTACATGTAGTAATATTTTTACTAAGCATTGTTGCTCGTAATGTTTGTTTTATAAAACAAGCTGATGGGTGACATTTACATGCAAGCCATGCTACAATAACTTACCGTAAACACTCGACAATACCAACAATCGACAACTGTACTTTTATCTACACAGCCAATTAAAAGGAAACTCTTTCTTCGGCAACCATTAATGCCAATTTTATAGCACTGTTTTAAATTTGGTACAGTACAGTCGGTGTTATAATAAGTGACAGTTAATAAGGTCGTATATTTAGTTACATCTAAATTTATTGATTGTACTAACTCACTAATAGTTACTTGTCTAATTCATAGTTAAAATACTAAAATGAACAAAAAAATGAGAAAATAAATAAATAAACAACAACGTATAGATCGGTTCCGTCAATAAATGACACAAATTCTGTTTATCCTGTCGTTTATTTGGGTAGAAAAATCGAATGTATTAAAAGGATTAATTATCTCAATCTTTAAAAGTAATTTTCGACAAATCTAAAGCAGTATTTTTAGAGACACGCTTCATTCACATCGTGAATTACAAAAATTATATTTCGATTCCACTGAATACAAAAAACAAAAATCCTCCGTGAATTGAGCGAAAATAATTAATTTGGATGTTTCTAAATATTTACTCATACTGTCACTTACTATGTGGAGACCATACAAGTCAATATCGATTGTTTAGAGTACGGAAACTTGGCCACACAACACCCAATATTTGTACAAAGGCACATGGAAACCAAGCCTAGGTGCGGCTTTGGTACGGGACTAACCCGGGTGTCTTCAGACAAGAAACGTGCGGGACATCCACACACGCAACAACAATAACCAAGGCACACAGACAGCCTTCAAGTCATCACATTAGAAGGGATCGTACACTTCAAGAAGTCCTCTCAGTGATTAACTTCCCTAATTCTAGAGAAAAGACAGCTTTAAACCGACACCACGCCCAAACGGTCACACCGTCGTGTACAGTGCTACTTACTTTCACCCTCTGCAGATCGATTGGGTTCATAATGGTGCCTTGAAAGAATTCCACTGTAGTAAAGTGTCTCTTGAACAGGCCTTCGAGCTCCAGGTCAGGCGGTTTCCTGTCATCAACTCTCAGTTAACACTACGGACCAAATCTGGCCGGCCGCCTCCTAGCTCGACGATACCATGCATCTCTATGTATACATTACGCGTGGAGTGAGACGGAGGTGGATCTACGTTCACCGCCGTCCCACCTTAAGCAATGATTGCATTAAAAGAATCATAAGAAATTACCAAAGTGATAAAACCTACAGTGACTAAAACAGTTTCTTTACAGTAGAAAAAGATCTGTTATGCAAAAAACTAAAAAATAATCCTCTTGGACGCGATTCATGATATAGGACCGTGCGACAGCTAATGCCTGCTATACTCATACTCTAACCTTGACTCGTTCAAGGTCCACGGCATTCATCATTGTACCCTGAAAAAACTCGACGGTTGTGTAGTGACGCTTGAGGAGACCTTCCAGCTCAAGGTCGGGCTCTTTTCTGAAAGCGTCGTGGGATCATACGTGACTCTCCGTACTTACAGCCGTTAGCGAGATTAAGATTACCATACCCTACCATATTGGGTTCTTAGATTTTCTAGTAATACGTTTATAAAATTAAAATTCTATAAAATATTTAAAAAATCTAATAGAACATAATATATACTAATTTATAACTGGCCTTTCATTAAAATCATTATTTCAACCGGTTTCACGATACTTGATTTCAGTTTTTTCATGTACGACATTCACATAACAAACGCGCAAATGCTGATTTACGCGCATTTTTTTCATATATTTATATCCCGTAACGTACCTATATGTAATAAATTTTGTATTTCTAATAATTCTATTAGTTTTATATACTCATTTAAATTTAATTAATACTGTAATGCAGACATTACCATTTTACATAATGTCGAAATGAACACACCAAGCTTATTATTTATTTAATCTGTGTCCTTTTTACTCTGTGGAGCCGGCTAAAGAAATCCATATAATAATATGTTCTAAATATCTATAGACTGAAGTGATTAAAATATTAATTATAATTAAAAAATATTAATTCAATATTTTCAAACAAAAAATCTTATTATATTTTACCTGTGTAAAAAAACAACCTCAACATCAACGTCTTCACGGTCTTCATGTAGGAAGTCTTTTAAGAAATGACTCACTGATTCGTAAGTTATGTGTCCACATACAACTATATGCCTGAAAACATAAAAATATATTATAACACAAATATATGATTTGAATTTTGAAAAGCAAATCAAAATATTGAAGTAAGCAATTAAGCAAAATCAAGAAACTAACCTATCACCTTTCAAATTGTGCAAATTTACTGAAAGAATTTAGCTGCGTACAATTTTCAAAGAAAGCTAAACTGTTTATATTTTAAATATGTCTGCTGTTAAGCTAACTTAAATAAGCCTACATTTAGAAGTAAAGAAAAAAGAATAGCTTCAACAGAAGAGACCACATTAAATAAATTGCTAAATAATGGTGGTCGAAATCAAAGATGGATTCAACAGATAACTAAATGCCTAAATTACAAGACTAGACTTGAAAAAAATTATTTAACAAATAAAGAATATATTTCTAAGGACCCAATAAACTAATGGTTAATAAAATTTAAATGTTACTTCATTTCAACTTCTTTCAAAGTATGAAATTGCTTTACATTCTAATTTAAGGTTCACAACAAAAAATTCAATAGTTTTTCAATATACTTGCTAATCCATATAAAGAAAAATATACAATTAGTCAAACATTATAGTATAGACAAATATTATAGCTTCCCACAGATTTTCGAGTCTTTGGATGAAAATACGCGTATATTTTTTGCAAATAAATTTTAGCAGTTTTATAATTAGGATTTTTAAGATAAAGGTAAATAACTCCTTTTGTTTTTTTACGCTACAGTTTAAATATTTTTAATTGAATCCACCTTTAATTTGTGTTCAAGAAAGTAAAAGCGTGACGGCAATACCAACATAAAAACAACACTTTTATTAACTGATGCCAATTGGCCCTAAGCAAATTGAATGCTCCAAAAATTTTTTGATAAAAATGTTGCACAATAAACCTCCATAATTTACATTTGGCTCTGTTCATCAATTCGTGATTGAAATCATTAAATAAAACAACAATCAAACAATGTAATGTAAAAAAATGTTAAGTACAACAATAAAACTTTCATTCGCGAACAAATGAACAATCTCAGTTTCGCTCAGTTCGTGTAGCATCTACCGCACTATTAAATAAAATGCCGAAAAAACACTAGCGGTTTTAAGTCGAAAAATATAAAATAGCAACGATAAAAACAATTTCAAAAATGAGTCAAAAAGACGTAAGAAAATTATATGTACATATTGATGAACCTTCAGATGAGTGTCCAAGCGATATAAAAGAATAGCGGTACTCAGCTAAAGACAGTGTAGCGAATTAGTACAATGGTTTGGTAGTAATTAGTGCAAACGTGTTTGAATATAAAATTGTAATAAGTGTTCGTAACTGTCTTTAGTACGAATTTTGTGAAAGTGATGATATGGAAGCTAAGATAATTCGTAACAGCTTGCCTCATAGTACACATCTCAAGTGACTACGTATCTGATGTCTTTGTTAAGTGTGATAATGTTTTTATTTAAGTAGCTTTGAAAGTTAAAAATGAGATAAAATATTGTAGATGTGGAGCGGTAGTCAATTGTAGTAACATGATGGAGGTTGGCGATTCCAAAATGCAATACATAGGGCATTCAACATCAAAACGAAGATTCACAAAAAAGAAGATAGAAAAAATGCAAGTCATTGCAACAAGAACATGCATTCTATTAAGTCATCTAAGGTGTGGCATCTAAGGAATAATATATTTAATCATAAAACGTAACAAACTCTACAATGTTTTTTTTTTCAAAACTGTTATACATCTGCAAATAATTTACAAATTAATAAAATTTAAAAATCTGTATGAATGATTAGTGTACAATCACTGCTAAGATGATGTTTAGTTATGACGAATAATATGTTCAAAACTAAACTAATATTGCATTAAAAATGTCCTCAATGCACACAGCCTTGCCACGCTCTATGAATTTTTAAATTACATTACACTAAATATCCGAGGGGACAATTCAAAAGATACAATACATATTACAAAATATTAAAGAGGGTCAACATTACGAGTACATTTACATGACGTGCAGGTAGGGAAGTACAGAAGGAAGCGAGCGGAATGCACTCACTAGGTCGCAAGGGCGGTTGGTCGCATCAACAGTTCCCCGCGGGCTCGGGGCCCACCGGAGGCGAGGAGCTGTCGACTCTCAGTACACGACAACTCCAACAACACACTACGTTTACCACTCAACATTTAGGTCACGGTAACTAAGCTTTACGAATACCATTAACATTCCTTATTTATACGTACGTACGGTACACTAATAGAACATAATAATGATACCTATACCATACGAGCGATAACTAGCCACTATCTGCTTTACTATTCAACTGAATTCATAACAATCAAAGATAATTTTACAATCAATATCGACTCAAAACAAAGACAATTCGCGGGACTCGCGTCCCGCCAAAGATAAAGTGAGAACACAGAAGCGTGCTAAGAGAGGAAAAGGAAGATATAGATGTCACAACACGGAACACATTCAACGGAACGGAGTGAAGACAGCGGCTCACCTGCGTCCCCGCTCATTCTTGAGGGTGCCGCCATACTTGGGTCTAGTCCCGATTAAGTCAATAATCTCTGGGATACAACTGGCAAATATCGCCTAAACGCCGACAGACAAAACAAGACGTTCACATTCAAGTCGAGTGGGCGTCGGCCGGCGCGGAAACGAGCCGCAACAGTAGGTACTGGGCGGCTCGCTTCGGCGCTTCGGCTCGGCGCTTGTGGCGCGGCGAGTGCGCGAGTGCGGCCGCAGTACCGCGAGGGCGGGCGCGGGCGGGGCGCGCGCGCGGCACTGGCTGTGTGTGGCGCGGGACGTGCCGAGCTAGCGCTACAGCGTGGCGACAGGCATCGTGTGCAAGCGAACAAACCAAACACTACTCATCGACAGCATTACAAAACTTTACATCGGCTCTCTCCAGATCTAGTCTCGTTAGAAGGATTAAAAAGCTCAAATGGTATCTCGAGTGTAATTTACGAAAAAAGGCATGTAGTAGTGCGTCGGTCGACCGCGCGCCTGTCTCTCGTGTTCGGGGAGAGGGGCGCGGCCGCCGGGAGCTAACTCTTCGAGCATGCGCCACGGCACCGAGAGACCGATTCTAGTGAAGGATTAATAAATTTCATTAGCAAACTCCGCATTCAATCAACCAAGTCAGATCGAAACCGTGAGAGGAAGCCGTGTGGAGCGGGGGCGTGAGAGCAGGGTACCTGCGGCGGACGTCCTTGTTGTACCGGCCGCCGTATTTGTTCCGCTGCGCCGCCAGCTCCGTGATCTCGGGGATCCAGCTGGCGAACACAGCCTACGATACACAGCAAACACCGAGAGGTGAGCGACCGCCCCCCGCGCGCCCGCCCCCCGGCCCGCGGACCTCGCGCTCGCACAAGGCTGTGTGGCTTGAGTGTCGTCTGTCTGCTGGCGTGTGGCTGTGTGGCTGTGGCGAGTGTGGGTGCCGTGCGGGACGTGGGTGCCGTGCCGAGCTACCGTACGCTAGCGGGGACTACTGTGACGGCAAGCCATGACGAGTGAGGGACCGGTGACCGGGTGCATGCAAAGCGTAGGACACGTACGCTAACTAATCGATGAACAGAACTTAAAAGAAATCGGTTTCGTCGGTGACTATACTAAAACGATGGGCATTCGATATAGACGCATGGTAGAACGCGCACACGAGTCTGCCGTCCCGGAGGGTCGCTGAGCGGCACCGGCCCCCGCCCCACCCGGAGGTGGTGGGGAGGGGGCGCGGGCCGCCCGCCGCCGTCCGCGGGGCCGACGGGTGCGTGCGAGTAGATAACACAATACAACTGACGGCACTGAGCAAGCTGCGTAGTGATGACGTTACGACGTCTCCGAGAGATCAGCGACTCAAACCGCACACGGCGGCGGCGCCGTTCGAAACGTGCCGCGGAGTGAGTCGCCTTCACTCCCGCTTCAATTATACATCAAACTGATACCTTTTTCCGTGTTCACGCTTCAGCTCGCCACTGTACTTGGACCTACTTCCTACCAGCTCTATAATTTCAGGAATGCTACTAGCGAACATTGCCTGCAACAGACCATGGTGTCGATCGAACATCGAGCGCGCGGACACCATCGTGTGGTGCACGACAATGTCCACCTCGAAACACGGTATAACTATGGTGACGGAAGATAAAATGTAGCCGACAGCGGAGCGAAAATAAAATAAAAGGAACGTGTGTGTCTACCGGTGATGTGAGCAACTGAACACAGCCAGGCACAGGTGCGCATGCAGAGATCGCGAGGGAGGGGAGGGACGCGGGCGCCGGGCGGCCCTACTGTCCACGCCCTGAACGCTTCCAGACAAGCTCGACAGATCCTCTGGCAGCACATTCGTGATTCATACATAACAAAGCAAAAGAAAAACAAAACACTCATGCAACCGTTCCTACTGAATCCGCTCGTCAACTCTTCCGAGTAGAAAGACACGTCGTAGGGCTATATTCTCTGATCTCGAACTGACCGGCGTCACCCGATCGAAAAGTCGGCATGCTCTAGTGAGTGCACTAATCAGGCTTACGGTCATTCAACGAGCTGTGCGTTAAAAACCAGTAAGGATCTCTACAAAGTCCCGTGTGAGAGTTTATGTTATTGGCGCGAATCTATTATATTTCCTTTTGCTTTGTTACTCAATCCAGCTATATGCAAGGAACTGCAAGCGTAAGTCGGACGGCTCAGACTGCAGCCACACGGGACTTTACTTATGTATTACAGGAAAGTAACGCGCTGTATGCCATTTATCTTGTACACTCTATACAAACACACATATAATATGTGGAGCGAAATAAAGCGTTAATGTTATAGAAAACATCGAAGGACCATCTGCTGCTAGGGCGCTGTAGAGCGTAAGTTGCGTTGAGTATTTTGCAACGTACTTAGATCACGCAAGTTAAGCTCCATATGGCTGCAGCTTTTTCGTCATAATTAGTCCATAAACAACATTGTAGGCATTAATTAAATTCTAGCGACTTGCCTCTCCTTGCAACATTATCATACTTCAAGAAATATTCGTGATTTATTGATATTAATTAATTATATTCATTAACTTAGATTATGAAAATACAAAAGTGAAACTTACCAAGCCAACGAGGAGAAAAAAAACCAAAAACGTTCTGCCAAGAACAGTGTGACAGAATACGTCACCATAACCTACAGTGGACATGGTGACTATTAGAAAGTACACACAAGTCCAATATGGCAGCGATTGTGCGTTCTCAAATGACATTGGATCTCCAGAATTTTCCAACTGGAACAATAAAATTCTATATATAATATATTACTAGGTAACACATTTGGAAGTATTAGCTTACATGGCTAAACTATTAATAATGATTAAAGTGTGAAATTTTTACATTGGTGTGTATTTTTCAAAAAATATTCGCCCGATTATTTTCGATATCGATTTATTATGAAAAATTAAAAAATTGTAAACATTAAATTCAATTACTTTTGTAATATTCAAATTCACAAAGTAATTACACAAAAAAAGAGTTGATTAAAAATTACCTTTAAAAACTGTTGTAAAAATATACTTCAATAATAATAATAAATAAATAAATATTACTGAACAAGTCACACAAATTGATCTAACCCCAAAGTAAGCAAATTATATGCATGTGTTATGGGTGCTAGACAACGATACTAATACATAGAAATACTTAAATAGATACCAGGATAAATTTAATAAACAACCAGACCCGAAAATACAAACATCTATTTTCATCACACAAATGTCTGTCCCCGTCGGGAATCGAATCCGAGCCTCGCAGTTAGTAGATGTGGTTAGGCGTGTACACTAGCCACACGGTTAACAAAGCGGTCAATTCAATGATAGACAATTATCTTTTTTATCACTTCAGTTATTTAACCTTATTTTAAATATTTACGTATTTTGCTTAAAACAATTTCCCCGTGTCGAATAGATCTACCCAGGCAGCTCGTAAGAGGAAAGCATACTTTAACTGGGTCATTACCAACATGACCACATGTGGTAGAGTGCTGCCGCCATATCACATTGTAGTTTCCGGTCGGGAGAGTAGGACAGCCGATAGACTTGCACATAAGGTTGTATTCCTATTATATTTAGTTATATTTTTCTTATGGTACTCGACATATCTACGTTCTCGATCGATCATTCTCGTTAACCGCCTCGTTGGCCGAGTGGCTAGCGTACAAGCCTAATCGCGAGGCTCGGGTTCGATTCCCGACAGGGACAGGCATTTGTGTGATGAACATGGATTTTTGTATATCCGAGTCTGGGTGTTTATTAAATTTATCCTGGTATTTATTTAAGTATTTCTATATATTAGAATCGTTGTCTAACACTCATAACACAAGCATATAATTTGCATACTTTGGGGTTAGATCAATTTGTGTAATTTGTCCAGTAATATTTATTAGGTTTAGGTTAGGATAAAGCTTTACTCACCAAATGAATAATACCAGCTGCCGTAAGCCATACCGAAATAAATATAGAAACTAATTGCGCCAAACGAATTGAACTCGATGTCTTTAATATATTGAGGTATTGCAAAATATCAGGCACGGTCATTAAGCGTAGAGCCCGGAGAAATCTTAGCCCTGGAAACAAATAAGACTTTGATGAATATTATAAATAAAACATTTGTTTCATTGAAATAGGGTTTAATCACTGAAATTACTGAAATATTTTAAAAATTCTTATAGATACACTATTAGTACATATTTAGAAGTAACATTACTATGAATTTATTTAAAGTGAAGACCCGCGACCATGCTAAACCATGATCATGACCAGGTTTCTACGATTTTTTACCAGATATTTATGATTTTTCCAACTTTCTAAAAGCAGTATTTTTTGAGTGATACTTTAAGTTTATGTAGTAGTTCTTTAATAGTAGATTAGTGGCCAAGGGCTGTAAGGCATCAATTGCAGCCCGAGATATTTAGACGCACGAGCGCAGTGAGAGCGTCTATAGTTCGAGGGTGCAATTGATGCTTACACCCGAGCTAACTACTCTGCTTTACATCTCGATTGTGAAGTAAGTTAAAAAAATCGGCATTACAAGAATAAAATATGTTAAAAATAGTCACTGAGTTTCAGGAAAAATATTGTTAAATGCTGCTTTAGCTTCAACCGTTTTCATTGAATCTTCATCTCTTAAAGAACTCATATTTTATCCTATTTAGAATGTAATTATAAAAAAATCCCAAAAACAAACAACATTGCTGTGCTCGTGCGCCTAAATATCTCAGGTTGCAATTCATGCCTTACAGCCCTTGGCCACTAATCTACTATTTAAACAGCATTTACGAAAAAATCGACATTAAAAGACTCATAGGTGAGCATCATGTGCTGTGAATTTTAGCAGACTATATTATTATTATATATCGCCTTTGTGGTGTAACGGTAGGGCTGTCGCCTGTTAAGACCGTTAGTTAGTTCAATTCCTAGATCAGGCAACTTATTTTATGTTTTTCAGATTTTTCTGAGTAAGCATTACATTGCCCGGGATTGGAATGCGCCAGAAGTGGCGATAGGCTTGCCAATTATCACATCAGAGTCCTAGTACCTTGGCTAATCGTGGGTATTTTAGTATATCTACTGGACTTACGAGTCGTGGATATACTAGCACACCCCTGCCTACCCCTACGGGGATACAATGTTTTTCAGAAAGGTAATCGAACCCGGGACCTAGTGCGTCAAAGTCGAACACCGACTACGCTCGACCAGAGGCGATAAATCTTTCCTTAATCCGTCGTTCTTTAAGTTAACACGCATGCTTAGTGATGGGCAAAAATATTTCTCCTGTTTCTGATCTCATCTTGATCTTTTAGAGATCATTCTTATCTTTATTCAAATAAAGGATATAAAATAGCTTACCTATCCATGTCCTGTCCAGGTATATTGATACAAAGGATGGGGGTATCGTGAAATAATCTACAAATGAATACATCTCGAGCATAAACCACAGTTTGTCACTAGCTGCTATAAACTGAAACAGAAAATTGTTTAAAAATGATGTATCAAAATAATAAAAGTATTCTTCTACTATGATACTAGTAACGCCATCTTTTGAACGTTCAGTGTATGATTGTCTATGCATACACTTTTTTTCTGAATAAAAACAGTAAGTTTGCGACATTTATTTGTTTCATTATAAAAATTAATGTCATCGATAACTTTTTAAAGGGTTTATAACAATTTACCTGGATGATTTAGGTAAATGTTTGCTATATAAATAACAAAATATAGAACGTCGTATGTTTACCAATTTGGTAAGAATTGCGTGACATAGCACCGTTAAACGTTTTTGTGGGTATAAATAATAGAGTTTCATATAACAAAGGCACGCGACACCGTAGAACGCTGCAAAATCTATACTCTATGTCTACTTGTCGACGAATATTATCCTATTGATATTTTAAATCAGAAAGTTTGTGAGTAAGGATGTATGTTACGAATAAAATACTCTTTCACAAATAAAAGTACTAACAGGAAGATCTTTCTCGTCAAAGATCAAAGAACATAAATTAGGTATTAAAAAATATCACTATTCAGGTAGTCTCAGCTCGAATCCCGCCATGTTCTGAGTGCTCTTACGGTGAAGGAAAACATCGTGAGGAAACCCAGGTTCATTGAAATCGACGTAATCTAGGTTTGGGCCTAGTTTCCTTTCTGGGTTTCAGAGGTGAGATGGCAGTCGCTTTACGTAAAAACTGGTGTCCTAGTCCAATCCCCTAGATTACGTAGCCGACCTCGATATCATCTGATATAATACTGGATAAGGATAAGATGAAAGAAAAAAAGACTCCTGGATAACCACTGAGCGATGAGGTCGTTACATACCATAACTAAGCTAAAAACTAACTTTCAAAAACCAGCCGAACGCAGTCGAACTCGCGTACGAAGGGTTCCGAACGATTATCTATAAAAAAATGTATTTGTTGTATTGGCCCCTTATATATTTTCTTCTGTTTTAAGTATTTATTGTTATAGCAGCAACAAAAATACACAGTCTGAAAATTTTAACTGTCTAGCTATTACGGTTTATGAGATATACAGACAGACAAACGGATAGCAGAGACTTAGTAATAGGATTCCGATTTTAACCTTTATGTATGAAACCGAAAACAACCAGTAAAACTAGTTTGTTTTTGTGTCAGTTACAATGTTCTAATATTAAAACGTAATATTGATAAAAACATGTTTTCTTTGGTTACTTATTCTCAGTACTCAGTTGACAATGTTGTCTAATAGCAGTAAGCCAAGGCGGCGTAACCAGTTAAGACATCAGCTATGAAGTCATTTTCCAAGGTCTGTATCTGTTTAAAACTCATTAAAATCTTTTCAGCCATATTGTCGTAAAAATAGATTATACTTTTTCGCATGTACAATATTAGTAAGGCTTAAATATTTTTTTTATGGGAAAAGACAGCGAACAAGAACACGGCTCTTGACGGTAAGAGATAAATGCGGCCTATAGACACCACGGATGTTGTTTGTACGTCGTTGTCCCTGATTTGTAAGTCTACCGACTACCCTACCTTCCAGACCGGAACACGACAGTGTCATTATGGTGGCAAGAATAGGTAGCGCCGTGGATACCTAGCCGGCGAGTTGTTGTTGCACTCTACCACCAGTGGTCATGAGGAAAGTGACTAAATTAATCTATGCTCGCCTCTTACGAGCTGCCTGGTAGGGAGGCAGATGGTCTATTCTACACAGGGGACCCGGGGTAACACGGGGAAAAACTGTTAAGCTAGTAATTTTAGAGTAGAATGTAGGTAAAGTCTGTGTTAAAATAAACTATTTTCTATTCTATTCTAAAGATGACGTTGTTATCTTCATATGTTTCTAATAAATTTGCGGCAAATGCTATACCCACGGCCAAAATATAGAAACGAAACCTTTTTACAACGTAGTTGAAAAACTATTAAAGTGAATAGCTGGTTTTGAGTAAATCTTTAAATTAGCTAGTCCATTTAGCGTTTTATTTCTCAAACGACCAGAGTTTTTTCTCTTCATAATTACACCAAGTTACAAAGAAAACTACGGCCGGGTTCTTTGCACAGTAATAGGTTTAATTATACAGTGCAATAGCGTAGACCAAAATTGCCACTCAGATAATTAGTGTTAACTATTTTTGCATTTGTAACACTTTAATTAAACCTTTAACGTTGCAATGTTTTTGCATAAACGAGTATTATTTATCTTCGAATAAATTACAGTAGATCCACACTACAAACAGAAGCGACTTTGCAAAGCGATTTCAACTCCTCGCTATTTGCTGTCGTAGCATAGTAACAGCATCTCTAAGTAAAGGAATCTGAATAGTCGATGCAAATTAACAGCTTTCTTATTATAATAACTATCCCCTTTTACATTGTAAAGTGTGGACATTTGTGTAATTTGTCCAATGATACTTATTTATTATTATTTATTTGTATTAACATTAAGTATCCGTATCGTATCCGTTAGTATCTAATTTTACCTAATATGTACCCTCACGAAATTCAATAATTATAAACAACTGCGCCCATTTTTCTTCTCAATCCCGCCAAAATTGACGCGATCAATGTTAAGCTTTTCTTTACCGATCATAGTCTACGTCATCCTGACGTAAAAGGGAGAGTTGGGTGAGACAAATAATTTAGATCTACTTCATAATTGTTACGCATTCCTATTGTCATACTGAATCCAGAACGTAAGTTAGATTTTAGAAGAGGTAGAAGTTGACTAGATTAAAGGTTAGTTTTTAGGGCTCCGAAACTGAAGGATAAAAATGGAACCCTATTACTAAGACTTCGCTGTCCTTCTATCTATCTGTCACTAGTCTGTATCTTATAAACTGTAATAGCTAAAAAAGTTTAATTTTTTACAGATGACGTAATTCTGTTGCAGGTTTAACAATAAATACCTAAGAATATAATAAATATTTAAAAGATGCTCCAATTCTCCCAGTTACAAAAACGTGCTATTTTACCTTTTTTTTATAAATAATTTAATTACCTTCGTGTAGCGAGTCCAACTCGCACTTGGGCGGGTTTTTTTCTTATCCTGAACTATAGATTTAACTTGTCTCGTATTTGTGCTATTAGTGTTTTTCCTTGTGTACTATTGTGTGCAAGGAAACATAAAAAAATACTTACTCGTATAAAAAAGTAGACCATAAAAAATATGTTAAAGGCAAGGTCGATCTGCTGTGTTATATTGTCACTCCATTTCTGGCACCGCTCAACCTCCTCACTGGAAAAAGAAGGCCAGTTCAGATTTCATACAACAAACAAAATAGCACCCTGTACACGTTCGATCTCAATCAAGACCGGATGGGAAGGATAGGCAATGAACATATTCGACCAATGAGAACGAAATATTAAAATAATTTTGAATGGTTACGTAAACGCATACACAAATTGGCGTGATGTTACCGTGCGTTCACACATGCGATTGTTTCACCTCAACATCGACTTTATTTATTTAAATGAAAGATACGTATTCAAGATGAACATTTCACACCCTCAATAATATAAGGGCACAATCCTAAAAAGTAATTTTTTGGACAATGACGTTTAAAGATTAAATTCCTTCATCACAGCAGCATTTTTTTTTCAAAAAACATGCTTAATTTTTACGTTGACTGTGAATTTTGAGTAATTTTTCTTATTGGTAGAAAGTATCGTTTTGTGCCTTTAGCATTAATGTCACAGCTATATTATTGAGGGTGCGATTTGTTGTTCTATTTTACATGACATGACAAACAACTCGGCGCGACAATTGCACGTTTGAACAAACGCTTATAGTTTCAGCAAGTGTCCTAACTTATACTAAGTCTACAAACAAATGTACAACCACTGATTGGTTCAATACTATTACCAATATTACTATAACTACTAAAAGCAAACAAGCACAATGTATTTATTAAGTTCAGCAAGCAAATTACTTAAAACAAAAATCCCGAATGCGCAAAACTTAATGAAAATGCTTTCATGACTAAACCACGAAACTGGATTTAGTAAAATTTGTACATAGCTATATCTCTGCCGTATATACTCAATTAATATAGTTATAAGGAACGTATTTTATCTATTGTAGAGACGCAGATATTTTTTATTACATTTTTTTAATTACCTATACATGCCTTATGCCTCTCTGTTAATTTTTATTACTCTTAATTTTTTTTTATTGAAAAATGGTCGCTTAATTGAGGGGTCAAAAGGTGTACGATAATGGTGGATACAGTACATTCCTTTAGATATGCTCTATTGCGCTGGATACAGTACCGTGTAAACAAAGGAAACTGCGAGCGGCGTACACCCACAAGTGAATGTATCGTGAAAAATTGTTGACTTCTAACGTGTATATATATAGTAACCATTTCGCATATGCCAACATTTTTTCTTTAGTATTGTAACGATAGCTAAGTGAGAAAAATGAAATTTAAAGTGTATCAACAGCAATAAAGGCGGGTCTTTTGTAAAATATTGGTAAAAATATGTAATATGATTAGTATTTATTTTAATAGATACTATTGATAACGGGCCCGGGATATGTTATTTTGTTATATAAATCACCTAGCAGTATAAAGTAAGCAGCATGATATGAGTTTATATACTGCTATATTCTCATTTTATCACAAGAACCATAAGTTCGTGCAGGTGTACTCACACTATCCATATCATGGACTGTATGTACATACATACATACATACATACATGAAAAAAACCCCTTTAACAGCAGCGTAAAAAACGGTTCAATACGGTATTCTTTTTTACTTTTATTATCATGGAACTATAAAATCAATGAAAAATATACCACACAAGTGTGATCGCCTATTGAGAAAATTACGAACGGTGGATATAACGTTAGATATGTTTTTTTTAAATGCCAATTTCCTTGGTTGTCATTGGTCGAATATCGACAGTATAGACTGCATTGATCTTGATCGGGATTGAACGAGCGGGATCTGCTTGAAACACTTTGTACGATCACGTGAAGCCTCTAAACAGCTGATAAATTACAAAAGCTAACATTTATTACTATATGCAAACATGATTCACATAGAACTCACGTATTCCTTATGAATCCAGCATTAAGATATTGATATTATTAATATACGATCTACACTGGTTTTTATTTTAAAGAGACATCATTCGAATGTATTAGCTAAGCTCACATATGCAAGGCTGGCTCTTTTATTTCTATGGTTCAGTACCCAAAAGGTGACAACGGGACTCTATTACTTCTCTGTCTGTCTGTCACCAGAATATATCTGATACATAAACACTTGAAATTATCACAGATAAGATATACATATAGCTACAATAAAGTTTTTGAATCAACAAAGGTTCACCACAAAAAAAAGTGACTTTTTGCCGTTTTTGATGACAATGGTATTGAACTTCTTTCGGCTGGTTAATTTTATCTAATCCGTATAAACTAAGCGACAGTATTTACTTAAAGTATGCACTTATCTTCTTGTAATACCTAATATTCTAAAGAAAAAAAATTAACAGCCGAGTACATTTTGGACGAGCCTTTATGTTAACAAACGGTCTTTTGTACAAATATGACGGTAATCTACTACATGCAAACTTTGCCTCTTTATAACGATACCGGTGTAAGTTTTTTAAATTTTAGCCTAAGATCCTGTAGCATGATTTCTAAATCCATCGAATTCTAAAATGTAATGAAACATGTTTTATGGCAACAGTCAGAATAGTAATATGCAGTCACAATTAAAATAACACACCAAATTACCATATCTTTTAACATCGTACAATCGTATTATTAAATGATCAAACGAAATAAACTTAAGTGAAGTTCGATCTTAATTATCAGTGTTTATTGAAAATATAGATTAAAGAATCGTTATTTAAACCTTGAGATTAACACGGGTAATCTGACATTTTTGGAATATATATATTTCAAAGATTACAGACAAGTTTTAACAGTTCAAATTAAGAGCTTCGAAAAGTTTAAAAATGTGTATAAATTCGTATGAATTATAAGTGTAAATGAATTGATACTTTATTACACACCAATACACACACACACATTTTGAAAAACATCTAATTATTCTTATAATATACAAGCTTATATTGGTATGCAAAGGCGTCCTATCGCTAAGTAGCGATCTCTGCCAGACAACCCTTGCGAAACAAAGACATGAAAACAGATTGTACAAATTACGGCATTGGTGCAAAGTATAAGTAGGTAAGACCTAACGGATATTAATAAAATGTGCTGATTGGCTAGTTTAATCAATGTGTGAAAGTAATTGGCTCAACATAGGACGACAATTCAAATTATTTTTCGTCTCATATGAGCATGGTTGCAACCAGTTCTCCAAGTTGTAACTTCGAACAGGCACCGCCTTTCGTCAATCCATCCTTTGCTTCTTCTAAAATTTTTTTTATACTCTTCGAGTGAATACCATTGGAAAGCTGCCACTGTAGTGTTGTTCATCCTGCTGAAATTCTAATGACTAAATCTGAGCTAGTTGATAAAGATGAATAGGTTAGTCCTTCATACATATTATTTACTTGTTAACACGAAGATCAAAGGAATACTTAATTATCCCTAATATAATAATACAATCTCTACAGTCTAAATTCAATAACATGTATTTAATCGTTATGAGTAAAATACTAACTTTTAAGGATTAACTGAAAATTATCATCAATCTTCACTTTGATATTAAACGTATTTCAAAACCTGTTTCATTATTTAATGATTAATTAATCTGCGCGTAAAAATATTTTGGGCATAGTAATCACGCTACAGGATCTCATACTATAACAAACATGTAGAAATATCTAATTACCTGGATGCGTCTATAAAGTAGATGATGAGCGATGCTATACTCAGAATGAACACCAACACTACCTGGAAAATGAGAAAGCAATGATTAAAATAAGAGAAGTGATAATGGGCACAACGTAGGGCTCAAAAACTAACTGACGGTAGGTTAGAAAAGTTAAGGAATAGCGGTCACGTATGAATGAAGTTTCTTAATAATATTCAAGAGACTTCGATCTCATTGGTGATTAATTTTCTTTAAAAATCAGAACAAAAACTTTGTCTATTCCTCATATGTCTAACGGTCATTTAAAAGACACATGTACTTTTTTAATGTAGTCGGTTAAAAAGTAGCCTATATCTCATCTTGAGGCGCTGACTGAAAACCAGCGTTGCAGTTTCTACTGCAACATCTATGCTGAGTCAGTGATCCTTTTCCCAGTAGTATAAGTTAATTTAGTTAAATGTAAAATTACCTTTTTTTTTGTACAATTATTGTATTATTGTATGTAACTATCTGAGAATAAACTGTTTCTATTTCTATGTCTATGTCTATGTCTATATCCTTTCTCAAGCTCTACTCTATCTCTGTACAAAATTTAATCTAAATCGGTTCAGTGGTTTAGGCGTGAAAGCGTAACATACAGACAGACAGACAGACAGAGTTCCTTTCGCATTTATAATATTAGTAAGGATTATTGGTGGGAAACAGCTTTGCTTAGCCCTTAAGAAGTAGCTCAGTTAACAAATATTGTAAACATATAAGAATACAATAATTCTGTAAAGCATTGGATGGTTGACGAAAAACATCCGAAATGAAATGATTGAAGAAATTTTAATCTGGCTTACGGACAATAAAATCCGACGCAATATAAACTGCGCTTGACTATTATTATTCATGATCTGACTGTTCATAATTTTAGTCATTAATAGTCAGATCGAGAAGAATAATAGTAGTTAATAAATAATGAATAATAATAGTTTATCAGCTATGAATATTAAGTTATATATTAAGTTACTATAATATTGGTAGAAAAATTAGTGTGCACGCCTAACGACGGATCATCCACGAAGCTTAGTTTCGATTGCCGAGAGGAGCAAGCATTTGTATGACGAATTTATATCTGTGGTTCCATGTATTTGTACCAATGTCCGACATATATAACACAAATATATAATTTGCTTATTTAAGTCTATCATCCTTATCACCACCATTACCCACAAGGTGTCTCCCGTAATTTATATAAAGCCCTTCTCACTTTAAGCAATTGCATTCAAAGTTCTCTTTTAAAAGACGTGACTACTTCTTGCGGGGTTAACTTAGCAAACTTTTTTATTTTTATTTCTTTTCTTTCTTTTATATTGTAATTAGATATATTTTTAGTTTATTTAAGTTCTTGTACCTATCCTTTTTTATTTTGTTTCCAATTTTATTGTTACTTTTTTATGCATCTACCATCTTTTTTTTTTCTGTTGGTCCAAAGGTTGGCTGGTAGAGAATGCTATACGCATTAAGCTCGCCTTTTGTATAACAAATTTG
>DVZL01000171.1:0-27747 GCA_018236625.1 Lasaia peninsularis
GGTAGCCGGTAAACTTACTCACGCAAGAGGCTTACCATCCCAGTCTCAGGTTGGCAACGCACCATTTCCACCTTTGGAGTCTATAGGCGACATGTATTTCTTACCATCAGAAAATCCGTCTTACTGTTTGCCTTCCATTATCATAAAAAAATGTTTTTTTTTTTCGTCAGAAAATCTGTCTATTGAACAGAATTAGAAATTTGTTTCTCTGTAATCTAGTTTTCTAGAGGTCTGTTATAAAGATTAAATTCGTCATTTTTTATACCACTAGCTTACGTGATTATTGTGAGAATACGAAATACCTTTAAAAGGCAGACGGAGCCGTGTACAAGATGCAATGTATTCACATCACACAAAAGACATACACCTGTATATTCAAATTATATCTCAGCGGTGTTGTTCAAACACATCATTTTTTACTAAGCACAATTTATTAGATGTTTTACGAAATTACCCCTGGGTGACAGAATTAAAATCGAATCAAGCTATTTTGAATCTCAATTTAGGGGCAGGTGTCTAAATAATTAATGTAATCTTGTTTCCGCCTTAATTTTGATACTTACTATGATAAATATACATTAATTAAAATTAAGTTTTCAAGATTTTGATCCCAGATTCCTTCGGAAAATAGGCCAAACAGGCAACCTGTAAAGGCCGCAGTCATTATTGGGCTAAGAAGTTGGGTCAATATACCTATTATTACCATTTTATTGCCTATATTCTATATTTTATACCGTTGGTGCTTGGTGTAACTTGCACGTATTTATCTTAAATGAAAAAAATACATGTAAGTAGGTATCTTCTTTTTCACTTATCACTTATAATTAAAAATTCTAAAATCCTTACAATCTTTAAAATAAGTAAAATATCTAAAAAAAAATGTTTTTTGTGTTCTGCACGAGTTAAGGCAATTCTTATTTTATGCAGTACCATATATATAGTATAATTTTTGTGAGTGCTTGTTAGTTTTTTGTGTAAGTTTTTGTGAGTTACATTTTCAACATATATGTCACGTTAGTCATATTTTGTAAATATGACTAACGTGACATATACGATACAAATATCGGACATTCGTGTTTGACTTTTGTGACTATGTTACCTTGATGTGATTTTTTGCGTTTTTTTTTCAGATTTTTGTAATTTTGGGATATTGGATAAACCGAAACTATCAAATAATTTCTTTAGAATCATTTTTTACGAGCTTAAATAGTGAAAAGATAATACACTAAATAGGTAACTAAAATTACATAGGTATATAGTTTTTTTTTATTTATAATGTGTGTATTGTAAAATGTGTATATTTCATTAACACACGTTCAAACACCTAAATAGACAATGTATGTAGGTTGTAAACACATATACACACATATCTTCACGTTAAGATCCTTAGGGTTGTCAGAGACTGTCAAGTTTTTTAGTTTCCTCCTCATTTATTATTCTTATTTATTTACGTATATGAAAAGCTGCCAAAAGGGAATCGGACTCGAGCACGAAGATTATCTGTAAAACGCCAAAATATATACGTGTTATAGAAGTAATAGAAATGTTGTCCTAGCCATCAC
This sequence comes from Lasaia peninsularis, assembly GCA_018236625.1. NCBI lineage: Eukaryota > Metazoa > Arthropoda > Insecta > Lepidoptera > Riodinidae > Lasaia > Lasaia peninsularis. The sequence continues at coordinate 1,563 of DVZL01000171.1, forward strand.
GGTTCGCAGACAGGGCTTGGTGACAGATAGAGAGACTGATGGACGACCGAATCCTAGTAATAGGGTATCTTTTTTATCCTCTGTGTGCGGAACCGTAAAAAATATAGTTGCACCGAGATTTAGCAAATATATTACAAGTATAATATTACAATCAGCGGCGGCTCATTAATTATTTATTAACCCTCACCGGAGCGCCCCGACGTCGGATTACAGGCCTGTTTTTGTAAATAAACCGACGGGCTCTTATAAAAACAAGCCCTGTCATTTAATGGCAAATTGGAGGTGCATTTAGTTGGTTATATGGGAGGTTAAATAATATGGCCGTATTCAAAAATTAAATTTGACATTTAAATGTCTAAAAAATGTTATATTTAAATAAGTACTGATGTAAATTTTACGCGTTATTTTCATAAGTGATGTTTAATACTGAACTCTTTTTAACAATAAAAATCTCAAAATATATATTTTTTGAGATTTTTATTATTAAAACGAGTTCATTAGGATTATGAGTAGGTAATAATAATATTCTTGGACAATTAACAAGAAAGTAAAGAAATCAAATACTTGTTTTATTTTTTTGTTTTCATGTCGTACACAAATATGTCATGTAAAAGTGGAGCTTAATGCGTATAGCATTATCTACCAGCCAACTTTTGGACCAACAGAAAAAGTAACAATAATTAATAATAATACAAAGATTAATCAACGATATTAATACATCAAAATACTTATAACTATAGATACAATTTTAACAAGCACTTAGACTTTAAATACAATCATCATCAGATATTATTGGAAATCGATCTCGAGTCCCAGGGTCGGTTGATGGCGTTAAACAAGTAGGCTAGCCTTATTACTAGTATTTGACATTGGCTTAGCGTGCGCGTCATAGGTATGTCTTATTTCTATAAATGGAATAATATATAATAGAAGTTAGTTCTCTCTTATTTGCCCGATTTCTATAAAACATATCTTCTAAATACAAAAAAGCAGAATAATATTGGTTCCGTACCTACATTTTCTGATTTACGTGACGATTTCTGATTGTCTGATGAGCAGATTATTAAAAGAATGTTATATAGGAAGATAACTACGAGACCGTAATCTTTCCATATTATTTTTACATTTAAACTAAAAATAAAATAAATACTAGACTTCCACATAAGGTCAGCCCGACCACAGGGCAGCAGCTCATCTACAACATCTATAGTATCAATAGGCCACGGTTCTCTCTTAACATCAGGAGACCCGCGTGCCGTTTCGCTGACTTATCCAATAAAAAAAATTTACATTATGTAAATTAAAATAACAGCAAAGAAGTAAAATATTTGTATAGCGTACAAGCACAACCAATACAGGGTAGAGTAGCGGCGTTTTTACCCACTTATAAAATCATATAAAATTAAAAAAGTTAAACAACTACAAAAAGGTGTTATTAAGTTTCACACCTTTCCCTAATATACGGGAGATATTGATTTAGATAAGTTAATTGATACACAATCGATTGGTTTGCCCGTGGAGGCGGCCGCGTTTCGTAATTACGAGCTTTTAGGCGCAGTTTTGAAAGTTTTTCATAAAAAAATATGATTTGTGTTTTTTTTTTACTTTACACCTTGCTAATCTTTATCTTTTGTATTATTATCTATTTCATTTCATTAAAAGGATACTTCCTATTCAAAAGCGATGGCAAGTTTAACGTTAAAAAATTACTACCAGTGTTAGGATGCGCAAAGAGTTTAGGCAAATTTTATCAAACAAAAACGAAAATGTTATTTTGCAAACTCTTGTAATATTTTAGGCATCTACCTGTAAGCTCCAAAAATCTGTTTTTGAAAATTCGTTGTTTACAGCGACGATAGAAATACATCATTTGTGAAAATTTTAACTGTGTAGCTATTACGTTCATCTGTAGCTTGGTGACAGGTAGACAGACAGTCAGTCGAGTTTTAGTAATATACTGGGTACGGTACCTCAAAAGGCATACAAGATATTCTCCCGTATAAACATAAGGCAGCACACATAAATTGTTTTTTAACAGATGCCAATCATTTAACAGCATCCATTACTCGCAGAATCGTTATTGAAATGATTGCTGGTGAGAATATTTTTTAATAAAAGACGAATTTAAGCCAATCACAAATGTTTCAATTGATCCTGCCTCCATAATGGTTCCTCGGAAAAGTAACAATAGCTTGAAACCTTTCCCTTTATGTAAAAGTTTGACGGGTTAACTGATTGCGGCGAATGTGGTTACAGCATTTACAGTGATTTTAAAATATGTGATATTCAAAATGAAGAAATTTTAGTTTTAGATGATAATGCAGTAAAAAGCAAAATCGGTATTTGCAAAATATATTTAAATAAAATGTGTAATTTAGGAATTTATTTTCGAAATACTCTATAATTGAACTTAAAAATTGACTTAAGATTTCATAATATTTTTTTTAATATTAATGTATAAATAAATTATTTTATAAAAGAATATTATTTCTTAAAAAATAGACAATATTTTATATTTTCATCATGATAATTGTTTAACTTTTAACTTTTACTTTTTTTTAAATTGGGTATTTAATTTCGATTGAATTTGTTTATATTTTAAAATAAAATAATATTTTATTCGTAATTACCTAATTATGAATAATTAACTGATTTGTAATAAGTATTTATTTTAAATTTGCAATGTTGACATCCATTAACGTGTGTTTTATCTGTTCTCATCTGTTAACACTATAGGTACATTGTTTACCTAGTTGTTTGTTTTTTTTATTAGATATCGTAGGTGTGTAGATAAAGTCATGAACAACAGCTAGCTGTTTTCCAAATATAAACAGTGCCATAATATATTTTCTTTATAACCGCCATTATCGCAGCAACCAATCAGAGCTGTGCGCCCAGCACCATGTTATGTAAATATAATTTAATTAAGTAGTCTCTACAGTTTTAATTTTCTTATCAGCTCTTATCACGTGTGACAAATGAACGCTAATGGATTACTTTATCAACTATGAACAGTGAACATGGCAAACAAAGTATAGGTAGGTATACCTATACACTATAACAATCCAGCCATTGCATGCGTTGTATGTATATTTTGTTTTCTAGCGGGCGATTGATTAAATATAAAAAACAGACGTGTTTTTATAAAGAGAGGTATGTATGTATTTGTGTATGTATGTATGTTTAGATGTATGTATTTAGATACGTGTCTATGTTGGTATATATGTATTGATGTTTGTATGAATGTATGTAGATATGTGTGTATTAAAATGAAAAGGCAAAAAGACATGGAATACATTTAAACGTCACTCTGTATAAAAAATGTAAGTTAAAAGTTAATTCCATTCAAGTTAACCCATTCACGCTTCATATAAAAGAAAATATTACTTTCCAACGAATCATTGCAAAGAAGGACCAAAAGGAGTGGTTTGATTTCTTTGTTTATTAAAAATATTCTCTCAATTCCCTCAATGAAAAAAACAATTTCTTAAATAACGTATAAGTACAGTTATTGAATGGCATCTTTTAAATATACTGCATGTTGCGGTCGTTTTATTATTACATACATACCTACTTCTTCACGTTAGGTCTCTTGCGAGATAGGTAGAGAATATCAATATCGAGTATATGCATTAATTTTAGATAAATGCCATCTTATTCCAATGTAATGAAAATGAAAGAGATAGAACATTTTAGTCAGAAAACGTTTTTAATCGAAATATTCGGAGGTATAAACTAAACGTCTATAGAAATGCCACATACCTACTAATTTGATAGGACTAAAAGTCTTTTGTCTCTTTCTTTTACTTACGTTAGAAGAAAATAGCGATAACTTAAAATAGGTTAAAATGGTGGCGGCAAAAGTATTTTTGAGTCGTCTTAAATTACTTTAAAACAAACTTTACTAAAATCGTGTTACATTCAATATTTGAAAATAAAAAACATAGGTATTGTTTTTAAACACATATCTAATAAATTTACCTACATACCTATTAGTAGGATATGAATGGAATAGAATAAAATAACTTTTTATTGTGCACCAAAAAATCTGTCTATGTGTCTGTCTGTCTGTCTGTTTGTACCCGCTAATCTCCGAAACGGCTGGACCGATTTTGACGGAACATTGACTGGCAGACAGCTGATGTAATTAGGGACGGCTTAGTAAGCTACTTTTATTTTAAAAATGAATAGAAAAAATAATAATAAGAGCTAGTATTCAATATAATTTGTATAAAACCCTGTTAAAAAATGTTATAATTAATCTCATATCCGCCTCGTTGTTGGAGGGGTTACCGTACATGCCTATCGCCACCGACCACCCGCAAGGCTTGGGTTCGATTTCCGGGTTTGCCTGTTAATTAAATTTATTTTGGTATCTATGTATTCATATCGGGGACTAACACCAATAACACAAGCATGTAATTTGCTTACTTTGGGGTTAGATATTTTTTTCTAGGTAGGTACTTTATTTGTTCAGCTATAAGAACCTAACTTAAATGGATTTTAAGACAAGGTTCTGGTATCTTGTAAGTATGTCAACCAACTAAGGACTGTGAGTTAGCAACCTTTAACCTAAAAAACATTAACTTTAATCTTTAAAATTAAATGGAACGGCTGAATCAATTTTGATGGGACTTTCACTGGCAGACAGTTAATTTAATAAGGAACGGCTTAAGTCACTTTTATTTAAGAACTTCATTTTAAAAATGTATAAAATAAAATAATGAAATAAAAACGCGGACGAAATCGCGAGCACATATAGTAACTGTGTATAAACCTAATATAAAGTGGTAGTACATAGCTTTGCAGTCTCTTGCCAACCTACCAGCCGGCATAATAACATTGTCGTGTTCCGTTCTGGAAGATATGGTATTGTAGACTTTCAAATCAGACCTAATAGCGCGGCCATCGGATAGCAGAGCAGCTACATCTAGATCACGCTTGTCTCATACCATCATGAGAGCCGTGTGTTTTTTCGCTGTCTTATCTCATTAAATAAATATATTTATTACCATCGAGAATTTCTGTTTGTTTGTCTACAAATAGTACAAAATGAAATTAAAACATTCTACAGTTACAAACGTAGATCTCACTCTACAAGGTTAGCGAAGGGCTACCTCTACCACCATTTCCAAATCCAAGTTGCAGAACCAAAAGCAAAAGTAAGGTTTGTGACACCGTGGCTGTGGTTGGTGAAAACCAACATAAATTAATATTGCATTACGTATTATGACGCAAACCGCATTCAATTTTAGATGAGGAAGCCGCAATGGGCAATTTAAATGTTTAAAATTACGCTCCACCAGCTCCAGAGAGCGATCTTGGTAGTGTGACAACCCTCGGATTGTATTTCACATGTAAAAATATCGTCACGCGCTGTGCGCGAATGGGTAAGTAGAGCTACCTATGAACTCGCTATTAGCCAAAGAGGTCAGGTCCCATAATGCGATTCTTCATCCCAATGAAATAAAAATAGTTTTATGAAATTGTTTAATCAATCTAGGTATACAAATAAATAAAATTGGAGTGTTTGTATGTAATATTAAAATAATTACTTTTTACTAAATGCTTATTAGATATGTTAACAAGGTAGGTATATATACCAAAATAGTATTTATAAGAAATTTTGTCTGTCTGTTTGTACCCGCTAATCTTCGAAACGACTGGACCGATTTTGACGGGACTTTCACTGCTGTATAATAAGGAATGACTTGAGCTACTTTTATTTTAGAATTTTACTTTAGAAATGTATGAAATTAAATAATTAAATAAAAACGCGGACGAAGTCGCAGTAACAGCTAGTATACAAATAAATAAAATAGGGCTGTTTGTTATAATAAAAGAACCGCTTTTTCTCAATATGCCTACTAAAATAACATTTTTGTCACTCTTTTTGTTCCGGCTAATCTTTTTATCAGCTGGACCGATTTTTTACGGGAATTTCACTGATATATAGAATAGTGTGACTTTGGCTTACTTTTGTTTATTAAATTTAAATGCTACACAGCCAAATATCTACGCGTATTAAATTTAAATATCACTGGATAATTTTATTTTGAAACCGTATCGTAATATGATGAGAGTTAGGTACAAAGTCTCGAAAGTATTGCAAGACCCCCCGAGTGGGTTTCACTCCCTATATACTTTATACATAAATCACGATATGAAGTGGTAAGCTATTATTGGAGTCTAGTGCTGAGGAAAACGCGGAGCAACATCAAGAACATTCAATAGGCGGCCGGTACGTGGTTAATTAAGAACTGTTTATTTATTACCGCCTTACATCTGGTTGCAGTCGCCATTTTTAAAAAAGCAGACGAACAGATGGACTACCTGAAGTTAGGTTTGTATTAAAACATTGGCGATTGCCCGCGGCTTGGATTAACAAAATCACATATTAAAAAAATCTTATTAGTTTGATATCATAAAAGAATTATCCGTGCCTTTATATTTATAAATAAAAAAAGCCTCAAGTGCGAGTCAGACTCGCGCACGAAGGATTCCGTACCATTATGTGTAAAAACGACAAAAAAAAACACGATTGTTGTATAGGATTACCTTTTATATATTTATTTTATTCTGTTTTTATTATTTGTTCTTATAACGGCAACAGAAATACATCATCTGAAAAAAAAAATTGTCTAGCTATCACGGACAAAAAGATAGACGGATGGACATCGGAGTCTTAGTAATAAGGTCCCATTTTACTCTTTGGATACGGAACCCTAAAAAACACGAAAGAATTATAAACGTGCGCTTCTGTTTTTTAACCTTTGGGTACAGAACCCAAAAATGTAACTGAAACTGGTCACTGAAACGCTATTAAGGTAAATCATATATTTTTTAATTATTTTTCTGCCTCTAACTGCATCACGACATAATAAAAGCAAACGCTAAGATTCTCATAAAACCGGTAAACAAAGTATGGCAACACTAAATACAAACCCACGTCAACATGACGCATCAATATGATTTGTGAATCCGATTTACCCCGTTTGTACTTACGTTGAATGTAGGTACTTGGTATGGGCGTGAAGTGGTACTAAATATGTATTGTCGATTAGTCAACTCGGATTAGAACAATAGTGTATATTTATAGCCGCCCGGTAGCCGCCGGCTATGGCTGTATCGAGTAAATCGACCCTTTATTGTGCTTCTGTATTGACGCACGTGGTATTATTGGATTCATGTAAATACAATTAAAAATGAACTTTATCCACATGTAGTAAAATTCAATATAGTTTGTACAAATGATTATTAAAAATGAAACAAAATTCTAAATTTGAATTATAAGAACGATGACGGATAGAAAAAATTGTATTTTTAAATTAAGAATTGATTAATTACATTCTTAATTATCATTATGTAATGTGCTAATAATTAACTCAATTTAATTTGTAAAAACATACAAAAGTTATTCATTAATCACATAATTATTAATCATTGAGGGGCTACACAATTATTTATATCACTTTGAGTTTATATTTTTGAATAATTTTAAGTAATTAAATGAAAAATTAAGTTTGAAGGTTTTCATTCAATATGCACTTTGTAGAGGTTTGACTGGCTGTCCAATTTAATACTATCTCTAATTTTAACGGTTTTATTTTGCTTCTAATGACTAAAGAACAAGACTCTGAATCTTCAAACTTATTGCAGTATGAATGTAAACTAAAACAAATTAATGAATTCTAACATGGTTTTATTTTTTATTAAGTGAGTGAAAAAGCATGAAGTTTAATCCGCATCTACCTTTTAATAACCAACTAAATCGTAAAATTGACAGGCTCTGTGGTTGAGCGCAGTCGTCGGACTTTGCTTACACGCTTTCCCAGGTCCGGTTCCCGGGTGGCTAACTTGTTCTATAATTTTTTATCAGTTTATTCAAAATAGGTAGGTAGATAACGTTGCATAGGATTAGTGTCCGATACAGCGATGACAATAGACGTATTTGCCGCTTGTCACATCATTTGATCTAATAACGTCGGATAATCGTGGGTGCATAAGTATGTACTTCTACCTATCTCTTCTGGAATTTGGTTGTTGATTCGGTATTTATTTTTTATAAAAACGATAGCTGAGCGACAGCAGAATTTTCATATAATAAAAAAATAAATAGACCGTATCGCTACAAAATACGCGAAGTCAATCTGAAATTTCTCAAAAATTCCATAGTAATCGTACTTACCGTTTCGGAGCTTTTAGTAGAAATACATATAAACACGTCCAACACACACACGTTGACTATTTGATTTTAAATATATTTACCTTGTAAAATTTATTATATTTTTAGCACATCAAAATGTGATAGAGTCATTGGTACGATTCAGTATTTTGTAAAAACTACCTACAAAGGCATATTCCAATAACAAATTCTTTTTCTTAACTTATTTATTAATCGTATTCGTAAAATAGTAACGAAACGTAATGCCTAAACTTATTATAGAAACCATGTCAAATCACCTAAAGCTGATTCATAAAAAAGAGTTATTCGTATAGTGAAGTGAAAGACGGCCAATAATCATGTTAATGGCTTACAATTAGTTCCAACCCCGACCACCAGCGAGCCACAACATGTGGATAACCGGTTACATGTAGATCTGGCAATACTAGCTAAAATTCATTCTCATATTACTTTATACAATTTTAGTAGCTTTTAGTATTATAGCGACCAAAGACAGAGGTGACGTTGTTTAATAGATTCGCTAAGCCAGTATTTAAACTCAAGTAGGTACCTATTATTATCATCATTAGTAGTTATACTTTATATTTTATGTCGTTGGCGCTTGGTGAAACATCACTTTATTTATATTTAAAATGGAAAACGGGGCAAAAACTTGAGTTTTAGAAAACGGATCATAAATAAAATTGTCTATATAAAAGTTTAGATACCCCATGACCGTGAACTTAGAAAATAACGTTTTAATACGATATTTTTAAAACTTACACAAATTATTTAGTAAGTTTATAGTTTTTACGAAATATATAAACATATTTGCCGTACCTATAGGTAGGTACGTGTGTTAAAACGTTATTACAAAACAAGTTTTAAATTATTGGTACCAACATATTCTACCACAATGTGATGCGCAAAATATATTTTATCACATAATTTATATTTATTTATTAATTGTAGGTATATATTATTATATCAACATTAATCCTATCTATCATAAAATACCATTCCATAAATTAATGTAAGTAATAAAAACAATTTGGTACCTAATCAATTACCTCTAAAACTAAACATAATGATTTTATTAAAATGTATCTTAATAAGGGTCAATTGCGTAAAGATAACTGCGGGTTGCTTGTTTTTAAACGAATAAATGAATTGTACCTATATATTAACCGGTATAATTTTCTGAACCGCGAAATTTTACAAGAGATGAACCTGATTTAATATCAGTCCCTTAAGATTGAGCCATTCCATCACAGCCCGCGGTCGGATGCTATCTAGATTGATCATCTCGCTCCTCTTATTGTTCATTATTTTGATACCACAACCACTCATTATGGATTAGAAGCGGTTTGCCCGATTAACCGGTGCTCGGGAAAGAATGCTGGCTATTCCAAAATATTTTATGTTGAAACATTGTTCCGGTTAAACATTTTGTAATTGTGGTGATGAGTAATTATATTGTATACTTATTATTTACGCTAACCGTAATGAGTAGATTTTGAATGTGATTTAAAATATTATACCTACAAACTCTGCTTCAATAAAATAAAACACGCATACTTTTAGGGTTCCGTGATCATGGGGTAAAAATGGATTACTAAGACTCCGCTGTCCGTCTGTCTGTCTATCTGTCATCCTCTCTAGTAAACCGTGATAGCTAAATAGTTGAAAGTTTCACAGATGATATCTGTTGCCGCTATAACAACAAATACAAACATGATTTTTGTTTTACTGATAATGGTAGGGAACCCTTCTTGTGAGAGGCTGACTCACACTTGGGCTTTTTTAAATATAGGCTGTTGGGTGATTCTATTCATGTCTTTCAGTTAAGATAAAAAAAAACTTACACGTCACCTACAGTAAATATACCTACTTGGATTTATTCAATCGTTAGGTATATGACTGTACAATAATAACCAACTTCACTATAATTATATTATCATTGATAAAATCATAATCTTATTTCACAATATTACTCTAAATATTCTATAACCAAAAGAAAAAAATATATATAATTTATTTTTATAAAACAAAATGTCAATCCAAACATATTCTTCCTTTTATACTAGAACATAAGTCGTACCAAAATGTCTATCTTTTAGCCATTCAAAAGGAGACTGAATCAAAGCGTAAGAAATCGGGCTTAGTGTCCACAGTTCACGGATGATGGTCGTAATGAGGGTAGAGGACAACAAAAGCGCGGCGACGACGGTCGCCCTGGTGTAGCGGAGTTACACGCTTCATGACATTAACTTTGTGTTTGCTCGTTGAAATTGTACAAAACAATATAATATAGCCTTTTTCACATACATGTACGAAAAAAAAAGTGTCAACATTATTTTTTTATTAAAAAAAACCAAATTGAACGGCAATTGCATAAACATACCCAGGGATGAAGAGTACGAAGAGTAGGGATTAGTCTCCGAGACAACTCTCCGAGCTAGTGGTAGAGTCATATATAAATTTCAACGGTCTTTTAATTTTTGATAAGTTTCCACAAAGTCATAAAAAAGTAACTTCACGCCTATTATCCCCGAAAGAGTAGGCAAATGTGTAAGTTTCGTAAGTTCAGTAGATAGGTATACTAGAACACCCACGATTAGCCATGGCACTAGGGCCCATAATGTGATAGGTGGCAAGTCTATTGCCACTTCGGGCACATTCCATCCCGGACAATGTACCTATAATGGTTACTCAGAATCATCTAAAAAATATTTAAGAAAAGTTGCCCGACCTGGGAATTTAACCCGGGATTTTACGCGACTAACGGTCTGAACAGACATAGAGGTGATGCGTCATAAAAGATTTTAATTTATTTTTTAATAATAAAAGAGCAATATCTGCAAAGCAGAAAATTATGATTTTTCTGAATACACTCTATTTTCAATCCTTACCTGTCGGTTTTTATTTGTAAACTTACAAATAAATTACTTTATTGACGTACCTAGTAGGTACCTACATACAATTTTGATCAAGTTATCCTTCAAATAGTGAAAACAAAGTGAGAGTTTATTACTTGTTTTATCAAAACCGGTCAAATAAGATCGTGTTTGCAACTAATGTTAAATTATAATTGCTTTTTTTTATAACGCGTACCAATCTGCGATCTTACTTTTTCATTTATTTACTGGTCAGTAAATAAATGAAAAATCAATAACACCTATTACAAAAGTACAATAATCAATGTCCAACATAAATGAAATAGTTTTGGTGACCTCAACAAAAGCGTACTAATTACCTCGCGCGGATCTCGCCGTGGAATTAATCAATCGTCTGCGCAGGAGTGTACCTGCCTAATATAAACGTTGTAGTGTCGGTGAGCTTTGAAGTCGCCGCGCTCTCCAATTAGCGTGCGCCGCCGCCTTTGGCGTCAGCCGCCCGCTTTGTACGGACCGCTGTCGTCTATCCCTATCGCTCGCACCTCTCTTTCTTTTCCCTTTAAGCCTCCATGGGTGCCATTGTGGTTAATGTTGCCAGACAGCGAATTCATCGCTAGTTTTAGCGACTTTTGTCTCTTCATACATGTTTTTTCTATAAAACAAGGTATTTAAATATCAAGTTAATTGAATTGTCAATGTAATACTTCTGATTTTAGAACAGTTTGAATATATTTATATATCGCATACATAAAACTATACATGTTTTTTCAGTGCTTATAAAAATAAGCACATAGGTATTTAAATTAAAATATAATACCTTACCTGGAAAAAAATAACTTGATTAAATGTTGACTTTTTACCCACATTAGTAGGTGTATTAATAAGTACGAGTATGTAGGTATATAAACACACTTTTAAATCGCACTTTCTCCCAAGTTATAAATATCAATTTCACTATTTAGTTATAATATTAAACAATGTAAGTATATATTGTTAACTGTATTAATGCGACTTGCGAGTATTACGTAGGTAACTCTCCGCGGTAAGCTTTACTGTTGTAAAATCACCTTCAATGGAACACGATCCAGTATGATCTGTTATCTCCTTAGATTCGCACATCAAACTGATTTTATCTTTAATTCAGTTAAATGTTCTCTTTCAACTTCATTCTGTAGTGAAAGATTTATTTTCATATTTAATTTCAGTTTTCATGATGGAGATGATATAACCGCCTCGTTGGTCGAGGGGCTAGCGTACATGCTTAATAAACTAACCGCGAGGCTCGGGTTCGATTCCCGACGGGGACAGGTATGATGAACATAGATGTCTGTTTTCGGGTCTGGGTGTTTATTAAATTTATTCTGGTATAGTTATATTTAAGTATTTCTATGTATTAGAATCGTTGACTAACACCCATTACACAAGCATTTAATTTGCTTGCTTTGGGGTTAGATCAGTTTGTGTAATTTATCCGGTAATATTTATTTATTTATAGCATCAATCTCATGGTGAATTTTTTTACAGCAGTAATAAGAAATATACCATGAAATGAAACTGGCGAAGGTCTCTTTCTACAAGTTTTGTAGAGTTAATAAAGTCAACACCAACCGACCTATTGAGAATTGGATAGCCGGCCCTATTAGAAAAGATAGATGTTTAATATTGTGGATAGGGCGTTGTTAGGAGTGTAATCTCTAGAAGTAGGTTTAGGTTCATAAAACAGGTAGTTTCTTTTAATGCAAACAATCATAGTAGACGTTTCTTAAAAAAAAGCCACGTAAGCTATATACTATAAAATTTTATAACATGATTTCTTTGCTGTACGGTAGGTACGATGCCCTAAGTGCGCTTGGCCAATTTTTTCCGTTGTTTAAAATTATTTGAAAATTTCTAATAATTTTCCCCGTGTTGGTCCGGGTCTTCTGTGAAGAATAGACCAACTGCCTTCCTACCAGGCGAGCATAGGTTAACTGGGTAACCCAGTCAACATGACCACTGGTGGTAGAGTGCTGTGCAGCAACTCGCCCGGGTGATGACATTGTCGTGTTCCAGTCCGGAGGGTAGGGTAGCCGGTAGACTTGCACATAAGGTCTAACAGCCAGACCACAGGACAGCGGCGCACCTACAACATCTCCATAGATGTTGTAAGTGCTTCGCTGTCCTGTGGTCTATAGGCCACGGTTGTCTCTTGCCATCGGGAGACCCGTGTGCCTGTTCGCTGTCTAATACTATATAAAAAAAAAAGTAAGAAAACTATGCGTGGGACTGAATAACAACTCTGACTATAAAAACTCATTTGCTTACAATAATTAAAGTCATGACTCTTGAGCATATTCGTTTGGATAACTCTGCTGTAAAAATATCTCTCTGGGTGGTCTCATCAAAACCTCGAATGTGTAACTATTACGATTTCACTGATACCAGTTTTTGTACGAGCTTTCAATGTTCATATAGCTAATCCATTTGATACTTATTTCTCTTCTGCTGTTCTGATTTTGATGATGTATGGCTTAAATTAGTCTTAAAATTATAAAATTCAAAGGAAATCGGGCTAAATTTAAGTATTCTTTATATGATACTAGCGACTCGCCCCAGCTTCGCACGGGTATGTTATGCATGTTAAAAAAATGCATATTACCTAACCTTCTAAAAAACCCGCATCTAAATCATTTGGGTAGTTTTATAGATCTAAACATACATACCTACAACAATAGTGATTAGCATGGAAAGGTATAAAAACACCAAAAATCGTCTTAATTTCAGGAACATAAAAAAGACAATTCAATAATTTGAATTAATTATTTTCAATGTTTTACAAAACTTTTAAAATACCTAATGTATTTAATTGTTAAATCAATTATAATACAATATTAATATCTTGGAAGTTTTAATGAAGCAGTGAAATATTCGCAGATAATTAAGTTATAATTATTATACTTTTATAATTTTAATTTAATATAAATATTTTCTTTATTAAATATAAATACTATAATGTTCACAAAGATAAAAATAAGTTAAATAACATTGACAAACGAATTAGAAAAAAAAACACACGAATAGATTGTTTTTACACTAATTTTGTAGAATCAGTAAGCATTGTTAGCAAATATAATGTACGTAATAAAGATGGCTATATATTATATGCTTAGTAAAGTAGGTAAACAGTGTACGAGTATGCTACTATTAGGTAGGTATAAGATACAGGCGATACCTAAGTAAAATATAAAAATATAAAGTTTATAAAAACTTCAAAGGTGTTAAGAAACACTATACCTACCTACTATCACCTCTGTAGACAAACTTAGGGGATGTCCAACCTTGACGCAGGTGGTCCTGAGTTCGATTACCGGGTAGGGCAACTTGTTCTATGAGTTTTTTAGCTTGTCTGAAAAATAAGGGATTGAATTTGTTTCCGATTTGGTAACCTGTCTCATCATGGGAGCTAATATCATCGGCTAATCGTGGGTGCATAAATATGTACCTCTGCCTACCTTTCAGGCATGATCCCATACGGACGTGATAGTATTTACCTATTTAAATACAATAATAAGAAAAGACACATCACAAAACTAGTGAGGAAATAATGAAATAAAAAATTTAAAAAAATCGGCAACAATTACAAATAGGTATAAAAAATAAAAAAACATCATCAGCTAATCGTGGATGGATATGAACCTCTACCTATCCAGTGAAAGATATGGGCGTAAGAAATATATACACCTACATATATTCTAATAAATAAAATTGGAGTGTCTGTATATAATAATAAAATTAAATAATCGCTTTTTACTAAATGCATAATATGTAAGTATTTTTACAAGGTACTACTACATAGGGGAGAGTCGGATATATTGTACCACTTTTTAGTTTTTGCAAAATATCTTTTTTTGATGTGATCTAAAACAACTTTTTCATCTCGAACCATTTAGCTTAGAATCTCATTTAACATGCAGCGCAAAACCAACACCATACTGTTAACGGATTTCGCAATATATACGTTTACCTAAAGGCTTTCCTTCGGTACAATTTACCCAACCAGTCGGCTAAATTGTACCACGAATTAGATAAATTGTACCACTAAGACTTAGACACTTATAAACATTATAATAAAGTAAAATAAGACTTATAAATATTATAATACCTGCCATATATACCTACCATAATAGAAATCAAAGATACTATAATTTATATTAGAACAAAAAACCTTTCATAAAAAAAATCAGACATTGCATCTCCACAGTTGAATAAACGTGTAAAATTCTCAAACCAATGGAAGCGTTTAAGCTGTGTATTTTTTTCACACAATAACACTAAAACGAAATATCTTATTTGAAGAACTATGGTTGACTAAATATAGTTAACCGGCCATACAACATCAAACAACGCACCGCCTCCCGCGGAGTCATCTATTAAAATTCTAATGAAGCGCCGTCTCCCGTAAACATACTAGCGGATTTATACACAGTTCGCCGGGTAGCTAGTTAATAGATACAAGACAACAATCGTAAAATTTTCTTGACTTTTTTTCTTGCGTAGGTAGATAGAACAACTATTATTTTAATACATAAATATCGTCACACTTATATATCTCCGAAGGGCGATATTAGGTCCCATCATGTGACAAGTAGTCCATCGCCGTATCGGACAAAAATCTAATCCCAGGCAAAACAGTTTTATTTTTCAGATAAACTGAAAAAATCTTGTAGTTTTCCTACTCGGAAATCGAAACTGGGACCTCATTCGTCAAAGCCAGACGCTGACTACGGTCGACGATAGAGGCGAACTTTTCTTTTAAACTAATTTGATTTTCCCGGTCATTTTATGTCAAGGCATAACAAATTATCACTACATAATATAAAACAAAAAGTCGCTTTCTCTGTCCCTATATCCCTATGTATGCTTAAATTTTTAAAACTACGCAACGGATTTTGATGCGATTTTCTTAAATAGACAGAGTGATTCAAGAGGAAGATATTTTGTATATAACTCGTTATGTATATAAATAGTTATGAATAAACTAACAAAATCGATTTTATGCGATAAGTTATTTCCGTTTGTGAAGGTCATGTAACATGACGTTTTATTGATTTATATTCAGATAATTGTTTTGTCATTAGAGATTATTTTTGGGATATCATTGAAAGAACTAAATAACCACTCATTAGGTTTATCTTGGTCTAGGCTAAATTGGTCGATACCAAAACTAAACCTTCGGTCGATCTTTGACTCTTAACCCATTTTAAGTTAGTTCTAAATAAAACCAATGGATCTTCAGACGTTTATCATTATCAGAGAGCACTACTACGTACATATCTTCACACGAAACCCCTTTTGGGGTTGATGGTGATATCGAGTCCCAAGTGTCACGATTCCTACCTGCCTAGCTTCCTCCACATTCACTACTCTCTTCATTCAAACATGCTGGTGTCGAAAACTCCTTACACCACCCTCGGCAATTTGGCCAGGGAATGTCAACCTAAAACTTCTCAGTTACCTACAACCAACGACATTCACATTGTACGAGTTATTCTATTTTTCAATATTTCATTCGCTAAGAAAGCTAGTGTTTGATAATCCGCGACCAAATTGCTAGTGTAATCCCTCAGGTTGTTTCATGAGTCTCCGAAGCCGGTATGTTTGTATAAGGACAGTAATAAACGTGGAGGAAGTCGGCCAAGTATGAAAGACGAAGTGCAACTACACTTAACACTCGATACTCTCTGTCTACTACACAAGGGATCTCGCGTGAAGATATCCCCTTAGATATCACTTTCTTAGACTCGTACATTACAAAATAAACTCTCAATTCGGCACCGGCGACCCTTCAAAGGAGCTGCCGTGAAAGCCGGAAAATCGTGAGAGATGAGAGATTACGGCCGCATCGTAACATGCCATGCAAAAACATGAAGCTAGTAGAAACGTCAGATGACGAGATACTTTCCGAGTTGCGACCGATTCTACATCGCGGAAATGCCGGATAATATTATTACAAGTTATCCGCGTTAGTCCCGGCTACTTGGAACCAATTTATCTAGCCTACCTACGAAGTAGGTCTTAATTACCACCTCTGAATTCTTAAGGCGACGTTCTTACGTAACGTTGACGTTATTTGAGTTTTGACCCATATTTCGTTGATATCTCCTTCACAAAAAGATTTTCCTCTTCTTTTATTATCCTAAACTATTAGCGGTTGCTAATGGTTGGGAATCTCTATCTGGGAAGGTATTTCCAGATATTTATAATTTCGGTAAGCGTTTATAAAAAAAGATTTATAAAGACAATCTGAGAGTCGGACCCATGCGTGAAGGGTTCCGTACCATTATCTATAAAAACGGCTTACTTTACTTACTACGGTTCGTAAAGTAGTTTAGTTATATACTGCTAGCTTTCCGCCCGCGACATCGTCCGCATGAATTATTTTGATAACAGACAAATTTCGAAGGGCAGGCATTTTTCCGACTTATAGTACTTATTGCGTAAAAACATACCCTATTTTTAATGTAGTCGGTTAAAAAGTAGCCTATATATATAGGAAGTATGACCTTCCTCAAGATCAACTCTATCTCTGTACTAAATTTCACCAAAATCGGTTCAGTGGTTTAGGCGTTATTTCCAGATATTTATAATTTCGGTAAGCGTTTATAAAAAAAGATTTATAAAGACGACAATCTGAGAGTCGGACCCACGCGTGAAGGGTTCCGTACCATTATCTATAAAAACGGCAAAATATCACATTTTGTATGGGAGTATCTTTTATATAGTTAGCTTATTCTGATTTTGGTATTTGTTGTTATATCGGCTACAGAAATGCATAATCTGTTATAACTTCTATCTAGCTACCACGGTTCACAAGATATAACCTAGTGACAGACAGACATACAACGAATAGGGTTCCGTTTTAACTTTTTGGGTTCGGAACCTTAAAAACCATTGTTCGTCCTTGCTTTAGCCAGTTTCTTTATCAGATGATATCGGGGTCAGCAAGTTAATGTCTGAGCGACTGATGTCTAACCTGTAACCCAAAACAGAAAACAGGCCTAATCCTAGATTAGGTCCACTTCGTATACACGATTCCGGGTTTTCTCACGATGTTATTATAAATATAAATAATAATAATAATAATAAATATTACTGGACAAATCACACAAAGTAAGCAAATTATATGCTTGTGTTATGGGTGTTAGACAACGATATCAATACATAGAAATACTTAAATAGATACAAGAATAAATTTAATAAACACCCAGACCCGGAAATAAAAACATCAATGTTCATCACACTAATGCCTATCCCCGTCGGGAATCGAACCCGAGCCTCGAGGTTAGTCGATGCGGTCAGGCGTGTACGCTAGCCACTCGGCCAACGAGGCGGTCAATACTGAGATTATTGGTAGAAACAGGCATTACTTTGCGGAAATCTATATTAAAACAATAATAAAACTTCACATTTTATATATCTCGACTGCACTCCACGACTACTAGCTCTATGCAGTATAGTTCTCCTTTGCTTGCGAAGCAAAACATATGTTGATAATAACTTGTATGTGTCTAGTATACTTTTAGTAGGAAATTTGAAAATAAAAATTATATTTTTGTTTAATTAAAAATGCAAAATATTAAGTATGTTTGTGTGAATGTTTATTACGAACTACATGCGAGCTGTACATAATTCGCAACCCTAGATCTAAAGGGAACTAACTCAAAAATCGAGATTTTTGCGTTATGTATTTTACGGAATTTTCTATGTGAAGACCTACCGATCAATAAAACAGATTAAATCTTTAAAAAACGATTAAGCAATCAGTTAAGAGATCTAAGTAATTTCGGCACAACAAAACTATCGAACTATTTGAATATTATATAATGTTCCGGTACCTGAAAACATAATTAAAATTCGAGTTTAGATCTAGGGGTGCGATATAACAAATAATTTATAAGATTCAACAAACTGTGTAGGAGTTATTGACTGTACATTTGAAGTTGAAACACATGTTATAACAAACTTAAAAAACTCTCAAAATTATTTTTTTGTTTTCATTTAGATTCATTAAAGACAGGATTATAAATGCAATTTTGATATTGAATCACTTGGTGATCATTTCAAAACATTTAGAAACATTTTGTTTAACATAATTTCAATTTTTCAATGTGACATGACGCTACATTCTAGTATTTCAATGAAAATATTAATGTAGAATAAACTTAACATTTATAGAGATAAAATAAAAAACTTCATCATCAGATTATGTAATTTAAGAAAACATAAACAAATTTCCTTTACTCAAAAATATTTGCACATCATATTGTGGTACGATCATAGAACAACTTTTATAACTCACCTGAAATATTTTGTTCCTTTCCATATAATCTTATTGGTTTGTAATATATGTTCCTGATGCGGACTTGAGGCACTCCATTCTGGGAATATTTGTAACATTTTTTTTCTAAGGCAATGGTAACATTTTTAATGTATATTACATTCATATTGCATTTGAAGAACAATAACATAGTCTTTGTTTCTTTGTTACTCAATCATATGGATACATACATATTTTCGCCAAGTCCCTTGCCGGGTAGGCAGAGGGTATTAGGTGCCAAATATAACAATTCTTACTTACATAATATCCATGTAATGTTAATAATAGTTTCTTTTAGATAATGTCGATTCTGTTAATTGAAGTAATTATAACTATCTTTTAACAAATGTAACACAGAGAAATATTTCACATTTTAGTGTACAAGCAAAATTTTAAAAGAATTTTGTCTTATATTTCTATACAATTTATTGAATTGCAATTGGTAATTAAAAACAGTAGATACAAATCACTAGGTCTGTGGATTTTGTTTTTATTTAAAAATAAAAACAATGATATAGTATATTAAATTTATAGTTCATAACAGTATCAGCTTTACCTAAATAAATAATTAGTTGAAAATCAAGAAATCATACGTAAAACATAACATTACTTGGGCATTCTTTGGACGCTTGTTGTCTGTTGGAACTAAACGTTATTTAAGCAATTTCTATTTCATGTGTTATTCTATTCAGGTGAGGTAGCAGACTCTCCTAAGCTTTTGATTTCTAAATAATATGCAAATGCCAGTCAATAGCAACCTTATGTGAGACAAAATATGAGTCTTAATATATTGATGTCTGATAATGGTAAATTGTTCCTGAAAACAAAAATAAAAATATAAATAACATCCGATTTTTCACACACAACAAAACATGTGGAAATCTTTACTCCTACAAAGGGATAGTCCTCAGAATCAGATAGTTACAACATATAATTTGGAACATTCAATGTTCAAAACACAGCAGGTAATTAATCTCTCACAAATCACAAACATGAGAATGAGACAACTATTATGAAAATTTCATAGGACAAATTGTTCAATGTGTGATTTAATTTGTATCGCAAGTAATAGTCATTGGTTTTCAATTCATTATTAAACATTGAATAAACAAGAGAGTTTTTAATAATTTCTATAATTCTTCTATACTGCCCCTCAAGAAAAGCTATAATTTTTGTAAACAAACTTCTTTTATCAAGTAAATATTTTTACTGCGAGACATTAATGAATTGACCATATTCAATCGAAGTAAAAAATATATACGGGTTATATGAAAGTAACAACCTTTTTAATTTAGTCTAATATTATTTGACAACTATCGTTTGTGCTTCGTGGTAAGGGGACGCGCTGATCTCAGGGAATACGAAGCTTCGGTTCGCTATTTTGAAATTTGAATTTCGATTCATTTGAGTTTTGAATACAAACGAATATGTTTCATTGCTTTATTAAAATTGCAGATTTTGTTCAATTAATTTTGTTTTTTTTTCGTTATTACTTTGTTACTGTTGTTAATTTTATTAATTGTTGCCTTAATTTTATCGTTTTTGTTATTTGTTATTTTGTATTTACGTATAATGGAATGGATAAATAATAATAATAATATCATTATTATTTCAATTTCTATTCGCATTTCTATGGATGCTTGCAGCAATTCTTTTACTAATAATTTATGAAATATTTAAAAAATAAATACTTCTTTCCTTTGACCCAAATGTCGGCAACTTCTGAACGTTTGTTTACATAATTTACACATTCTCATATTTTATAGTTCTGTTTAGTTTTTGAATTAAAAATGAATCTCAAAATAAATTCAGTGTCATTTAAAACTTTATTATATTATAGATACAGTGCCTTTTTTATCTGTAAAAACATTTCTATAATTTAAATATATCAACGTTTTATTGGTCCATATCTCGAGAAATATCCAAATACAAACATTCCAATACTATTCCTGCCAACATCATGTTCATCATCATTTATTGATAACCGTTTTCTCATTTGTTGACCGATATCTTGATTTTTAAGAGGGAAGTTAAATTTTATTACAATTTTTATTAAACTTCTATAGAGCTTAGAATCTTACCTAATTTTTCTAATATTCACTGTGATCACAGGAAAGCTCCAAAGCCAAAGGCTCGTTTGATACTGTCAAAGTAATAACGTTTCCAATTCTCCCGGGTCTGATCAACCTCAGCAGCTGGAACTAGTTCCTGTTTAAGGCTTACTATGGTGTGATCGTCCTGAAAATCAAAAAATGTTACCAGTTTTTTTATGCTTGGAAAATGATTTTCCTAGCAGTTCCTAGTAGTTAAAAATATATAATGTCCTTACATAGAATTACTAATAATATGCTAAATAGTGTTTTGTCAAAAAAAGGATTATCAGCCAATACAAATAACTATGCAATTTTACCATTTACTCTACCCCCTAAAGTGAGAATAGAGATTAGTGAGTGAGTCATCACAAAATCTGTGTTAAAAAACGAGTCTGTTATCGGACGAATATTACAGTGCTTTTAAACAGAATGTCAATAAGAAGACAGACTGTATTCTAACAGAGAAATTATTCAACAATAACTTTTGATTCTTTTTAACTAAAAATTGTTACCTTCTCCTCAATGTTAAAAGTGACTTCTGAGAAATGTTGATCAGGCCACTGCTTATATCGCCAAAATTGGACGATTTTCTTGCCAGGTACCAATTCCTTAAATTCCCCACTTATGTTTCCCCCAAATAGGGAAAACTTGCCCCCCTTTTCTGCTTCCATTTTCACATGCCCTTGAGTAAAAGCTGTGACCATTTCTATTCGAGTCATTGCATCATAAAACTCGTGAGCCCTACACTGAAATGACTCAGACAGTTCAATTGTTTTTGTATCTAATTTACATCCAATTTGTTTATTCTGCGTTGACAGCACAGGTTCCATATTAATTTTCTTATTGAAGCCACTGGTTATCATAGAAACATTATCTGGTTTAGGTTGAGTCTCGCCTTTCTTTGGAAGAATTAATCCTTTGGAAAATTCTTCTTTTAAACTTCTAATGTACTCCTGGAGCTGCTTTCTGACTTCATTTTTACCAACATTGTGCATGAAGGCTTTAACCCTCTGAGCTTCATCTCCACTGCTTTTTATAGTAACGGTCATCTGTGAATTGTAAATGTAATATAAAATAAGTCGTGTGAAAATAATACTTTATAGATAATAAGGTAACAGTCTAAATGTTTTAAAATATTTGCACAGCACATTGTGGTAGAATGTGTTGGTATAATTAAGAACTTTTATTTTGTAACAACTTTTAACACACATATTTGGCAAATAAATAATTTTTATTTCTTTTAATTAATTTTTGAAATGCATTCTTAAAAACACTTATTCTTTAACATAGCTATTGTGAATGAAAGTTATAAAAAAAAACAATACATATTTAATGCTTATTTAGTAACTGATTTTTAATAGTGAAATTATTATCATTCAATATAGGTTTTAAAACAAAAAGTTAAAAATAACACATACACAATATTATACAGTAGATATAGTATTTCTAGTTTTATCAATTTCTACACTCCTGTTACTACTGCTTTATATCAAAATAGAGTATTATTGGGTTTTACTTCAATTTGCTAAGTTTCAGAGGTCTGTTGATCTGTAAGTAGTAGTTTTTATCATACTTCATAGCAAAGGAGCATAGAAGGTGTACCTACTAATGTGAACAGCTAGAAATTAACTGGCTGCCAAATTAATATAACCTGGTTATTTTTAAGGCCAGAGTGAATAGGTTGTTTCTGGGTAAGCAAGTTAAATCTTTGAAATGCCTATCCCCGATAAGAAATATAAAGGTTTGAGCTTTTTTAGGAAGTCATACTAAATAAAAAGTAGGGAAACACTTTATCAGTACCATTTAGTTAGTACTTAGTTAAAATATTAGTCATAATTATAACTGGAAATTTCAAGACACTTCAAGAAAATATCATTTTTTAACACTTATTATCTATACTAATATTATAAAGCGGAAGAGTTTATTTGTTTGTTTGAACGCGCTAATCTCGGGAACTACTGGTTCGAATTGAAAAATTCTTTTTGTGTTGAAAAGACCATTTATCGAGGAAGGCTTTAGGCTATATAACATTACGCTGCAACTATTAGGAGCGAAGAAATTATAGGAAATGTGAAAAAAACGGGGAAAATTATTCATCCTTGAGGGCTTCCGTTGCGTGCGCTGCGAAAACGGTTCAAGATACCAAAAATATATGTATAAAAGAATTATTTCTCTTGAAATTATCTACAAAAATGTCCGCGACAGTATATGTCTATCTTTTAAGGTTAACTCACTAGAACCATTTTTATAGTAATCAAATTTGGTCGAAATTAATACTTAATCAAATAATTAAGAGTTATATCAACGTAATAATATTAATCTTTATCTATATTATTAGTATTTAATTGTGAACAAAATATAATTTATAAAGCTGAGGAGGTTGTTTGCAAAAATAAATGATCGGCCATAGCTAGTGTTATGATATGGCGTCTGTGTTCGAATGAAGTCAGTGAACATTGAGGCACGAAGTTCCAGATTCAATGCCCGAGGTGGGCAACTTGTTCTTATACG
Organism: Lasaia peninsularis; assembly: GCA_018236625.1. NCBI lineage: Eukaryota > Metazoa > Arthropoda > Insecta > Lepidoptera > Riodinidae > Lasaia > Lasaia peninsularis. The sequence continues at coordinate 25,584 of DVZL01000171.1, forward strand.
TTTATCAGATTATTTGAAAAATATCTGACCTGACCAATGTCAAGTCGCCACCTGTCACATGGGACGTATTATCGTCGGCTAATCGTGGGTGCATATGTACCTCTGCTTCACCTTTTTGGGTCATGGGCGTGATTATGTTTATTTCTTTTATTTTTTATTTATAATGTAAAAGTGGCCGTGACTTTGACACATATGAACGACTTATCCGTCAAATTTAGCTCAACAGGACGATAAAAATAAAAATTCTTTACGTCTTTTTTACTTTGAACATTTTTAAACATAAACGTTAATAATAAACAAATAAAATCATAAGACATTTATTCGTTTAATGAAAGATAGAAAATAAAATATCTTTGGTGTCGATAGGCCAAGATGTTACCATCTCTCTCTTACCATCAGTAGAGGCATGTGCTCTTCGGTGTCTTATCCTAAAGAATAATATATACAATTTTATTTACTTAGCTTTCCACCAGTGGCTTTAATAGCGTAAATTATTTTAATAATACAGACAACTTTCAAAGGGCAGATATTTGTCCGACTTATAATACTAATCGCGTAAAAACATACCCTCTATGTAATGTAGTCGGTTAAAAAGTAGCCTATGTCCTTGCTCAAGGTGTACTCTATCTCTGTACAAAATTTCATCAAAATTGGTTCAGTGGTTGGGGCGTGAAAGCGTAACATACAGACAGACAGACAGAGTTAATTTCGCATTTATAATATTAGTACGGATATAGTTAACATCTATATAAAGTTAAAAAATGTCCATCTTAATTTCTACATAGTATACATTATATGAACTTAACATATAGTCTAATTACTATTAACGATGTCAATATATGCTGAAGTCTTAGAAATTACTTAATAAATTACTTATTAAATTTTAATTAAATTATTAAAGAGTGAAAAAAGTTTAAATTGGCACCGATGAGATAATATGTACAGTTTTTACATAAAATAAGTTTACTTATGAATTGAAATACTTGTTCGTACAACAATTCTGTATGTAAAGTTGTGTTAGTTTCACTATTTATAACTCGAGAACGGCTGAACCGATTTCGCTAAAATTTTATATTAGAGCCAGGAGACGGACAGTACTGATATCATCTTGTTCCGTTCCGTTTTCATGAAATTTTGTGTGCGTATCGGGTAGGTCTGAGATTCGGTCAAATCTATATTTCATACCCCTAAGTGCGGATAGCATAAATTTCTTAAGACTCTTTTTGAATTGAAATTCCTTAATTGATTACATCAAATCTCTAATTTTTATAATATAATGTTTTTACGACACAAAATTGACATTCATTTAATTTTTTTCTATATCAATATTTTATTTTTATTTTTGGAATTCAAATAAATAACATATTGTTCCCAAATATTAACCAAAGAATATTATTCTTGTATACAATATCATTAAAGTTTAAAACTTATTTATTTCATTATATTAATTAATTGATAATGATAAATATAAAAGCAAGATAAGTAACATAATGTTTTTATGTTTTGGCGATGCATGATTTTGCTCGGATGGTAGATATGAACTTGGAGCTGCTGGTGCTGCTGGTAATTGCGATTTGTTCTCATCTAAACCACTACCTTCTCCATCATCTTCATCATCGTCAGGAGGTACTGTAGCTGCACTTTTTAAGGCTTCAGCTCTAGGTTCTAATTTTTTATTAGATTCTAATACATGAGTTTTATTTTTAATATTTTTAACTTCTCCAAGCGTTATTACTTTATATAGTTTGTCTTTACTGATATTAGCGTATACAGATGTATTAAAAAATAACTCGGTCAGTTCATTACTATTATATTTTTTGGGATGCTTCGTCATAAATTTTAACAGTTCACCTTTTAATTGAGAGTTATATAGAGAATTGCAAAGGTGCCCGACGCATATGCAGGTTATTTGGAATGTTCCGTTCTCTTTGTTTGTCAGCAAACAAGGGTTTTTCAGTGAGGCGCAGGTTAACGAATATGTGAAACCTGTGAACAAATAAATCAAATTAAACAATCAGATTACGTTATTCTGTACTATTTCCTATATAACATAACGCACCCTCAGTAATAAGTAAAGTATATAATAATATAGAATAGAATAACTTTTTCTTAATAAGAGAAAAACATACAAAATAAAACTTGAAGACTAAATTATACACAAAGG
>DVZL01000172.1:0-27731 GCA_018236625.1 Lasaia peninsularis
CACCAAATTTATTATTTTCCTAATCTGGATTTATTAAATTTTTCCTTTTGGCTAGACTCAAATTCGTATATATAAACATATATACGAAATAATTATACCTACTAACAAATTTTATTTTAGTTATAAATGGTAATATACTATTACCAGCTGTCCCTGTGATTATAAAGAGACACCATAGGACTTTTTAAATTTAAATTTTGTTACACATTAAATCACACACATTAAATGAAGAAAAAAGACAGTATGATCATAGTTCTTAGTCTGTATGTAGGTATAAAATAATCATCATATTAAGTTTTGGCGGGATTGAAAGAAAAAATAGACGCAATTATTTAAAGTTATTGAATATCGTGAATAGACTTATTTTCATGGCATTTTGTTTAGTTAAAATGCAAAACTGAAGTATCCATGAAGAAATTAGTGTATCGTGTAATTTGTAGATGCCACCAAATTTCGATGAGCTTGGGTAAAGATGCCACCGTCTACTACTGCTCATGCCAAATATTACAAAAACAATACTCATATTTTGAATTTCTGACGTAAGTATAGCATTTAGGCTCCAAAATTATTAGCATTTTTATATTAAGAGGCTAACATAGACGCCAAATGTAGCCAAGTATTAAAAATAATTAGCTTCTAATTTTTATACTTCTGCATAGTGTGTGTCGTTAAACTATAGACTCGTAAAAAACAGACGCAAAAAACCGCGACTGACGGAGTATTACAACTTTGACGCCAAATGCTGGCTAAAATTAACGTTAGATTGTTTTCCATAGTTATTTTGTATATGTTAGGTATTTAATTATTTGTCTCGTTTCGTTGTATGGTGCCGATATGGTGTTATCTTGTTCGTATGGCTCGGAGTGACCGTAGCCGAGTGTTCTGTGTTGCGATACGACATTCCGACGGAGTTAGCGCCGCTCGTAGGCCGCGTCGTCGCCTCCGTAATTTATATTCACCGCGTTGTACTTGTTGTAAACTTTTATTGTGACCTGGATATAATTTTATACGTGTCAAAGACACACACGCGAGTTTTTACATTAGATACATCATTTTTCCCGCTATCAAGATGTGAAATGGAAGCCATTATATTAAATTACTATTACAATCACAGCGCATATGGTACTCGAAGTGACTCAGTGTTTCTATGTTTTAAGTGTTTACAATTACTGTGATTGAAACTGGAATGCCTGTTCTTAAAGTTTGCGAATTGGAGTTTTAAAATAAACTCAGAAGTCCGTAACATGGAATAAGTGTTCGTCTAGCCAAACTATTTTTGTTTGAGTAGATTTGATGGAAATTATGTTATCCAAGATGACCGTCTCCACCTGGCCGCTATTAACAATCTTGTTGGGAATTTTAAATATATGTTCGACCTCAACGGCTAATAGTAACTCAATAACTGCAGGTTTGAATGATCTTATCTAATGCATAGCAGTTTAACTGTTTGATACACGAAACTAAACTGCAGATGAATGAGAACTATCTTTCACTCTTTCTAACTTTAATATTTTGTTTCTTGCTGCACTATTTTGTAGATAATAATTAATTGGTATACGTTCTAAAGCCTTTTCAACATTTTGACTAAGTGCTGATAAGTTGCACTTAAAAATATCATACAATTTAAGAGTATAAAATTATAGATTATCAGTTATACAAATAATAATTAACATTTTGAGAAAGGACAAGAAATTAATGAATAAAATAATTTTAAAGTAAAACAATAGTATAAATACTACCAAGGGTCAGATTGAACTCATTAACTGTTTTTTTTAATTATACACAAATTATACATTGTGCGTATAATTAAGAGTATCTATGGTCTAGTGGTTCGCTCTTTATACATATATTTCGGAGATCGAGGTTCGAATTTCGAAATGTATCAATGAGGTTTTTTTTTAATTTAAATACATTTTCTAAGTGCTTTTGTACGTTGAAGGAAAATGTCGTGAGGAAATTCGAATTCGTGTATTCGAATTCGATCTAATCTAGGATTGGGTTTTGTTTTCCTCCTGGGTTGCAGAGGTCAGATGGAAATCGCTCTGTGTAAAAACTGGTGGCCTTCTTAAAGTCATACATTAAATAGATGATATCCATGTAATTTCATATATAAACAGGTTAAGACTAAGACGAAGAAGACCCAAATTGTATACCTATATATAAAAAAAATCTTTGTAGATAATCAAAACTAGAAAATAATAATAGAAGATTGATCATGCAACGGTAGATGTAAACGAGTACTTTTAAAATATGATACAGTAGATATTCAAGTATGTAAATATGATATTCAGGGTATCCTTGAAATTATTCATCATATTATATTTATGATTAATCATATACTATTCATTTTAGATAGTGTTTCCAGGGAACTTAAAATATTTTTATAAATAAAATAACAAAAACGTTTAGTTGCAGTGGTTCTGTAAAAAAATAAGTCGACAGATATGAAATTAATAACAAAAATATCAAAACATAATAGGTATAAGTTTTGTTAATAAGTTTGAATATGATACAATACTGTTATGAGTACCAAGTTAACCAAGGTTTTGTAATTATCAAGAGGACAGAAATATAAAAGAAGAAGATATAAGGTGTTTTCATCATTAATATTTTAAACCTGTTGACTTTCTTTCTATAATAAACCTTTACTATTATATAATAATTAGTAAATAAGACTATATCCAAAATATTGTTGTGAATAAAAATATCTAAACTAGATTGAAAAGGCTTTAACTATACTTTGACTTGTGTAAAAACCAACACTTAACAGTGACGACGAGGTTGCGCATTTTGACAAAACCTTCAACTAATTTTAGAAAGCTTGCGATGTTTAATTAATAACAAAATAATAACATGTTTCGGTGTAATCATGGAAGCCGACGCCTTGCCAGAGGGATTTTTGTGTAGAGCTTTGTATATTAATTAAATGCTAGTAGCATAAATTGTGCTAACGAGTATGGAGAAGTGGTGGAATTGTAAGTTTTTATGTAATATCACTAATATGTTATGAAAATAGCAACATAGAAATTAGCAAATTTAGCAAAGTTAAAAAGGATGCGATTTCGTATAACAGAAAAATTTAGTACGTGTTTAAAACTATTAATAGGTACTATAGATATTGTGGCCATTACTAATACAAAAATAATACAAAACAAAATAAAAGGTTTAGGAAGTCAAGAAAATTTGGATTTAATTCTTGAAGATCATTTATTCAATCCTGAATAGGAAATTTACCTAATTATGGACTTAAGAACGACCGTAATGAATAAAACAATAATGATACTAGATTAAATCTGTAAATGCTTGTATTTTATTGCAATTTGTTATTATTAAGTAGGTTCAGTTGTAAAATTTGTTATTGTGACCATGTATCTCGTATATTTAGATAAATCTGCGCCATATTCACGAAAATGCGTTTATAAATAAAGTCTCGAAAGTTGGCGAAAATAGTCTACTTAAACTATCAAAACTATTATAATTATAAACAAACGAATCCTTATTATTACGTAACTAATCACTAAGCTAGTTCCAATGAATCTATATATACTTTTAAACGAGTATCTACATAATATCTTGTTTATATATTTATTTATTTATACCGGCAGTCTTGGAAACTGCTCTATCGAGGGTGGGAAAACCATATAGACAGGTTTAGGTCTTATGAAATTGTGAATCACGACATTTATACCACTTTTTCGGTAGCACTGAGTGTAAAATAGTACCGAATCCAGTTTCGTCGACTTACTGTCGATGGCAATTTCAGCAAAAAATAACTACCGAATGAAGCTCGGTCGCCCAGGAAATAGTTATAGATAAATAGCCACAAAACGGTTGTGTCATAGTTTATTCAAAACGTTTTCTAGAATATTTCGACTAATTCATAAGTCCGCCTCTTTTCAATATGTTTGCAAATAACATGAGTTTATTTTTAAAGTATCCAACGATATAAGATCAATCAAACTGCCATGAAATGTCACCTGGTTCCCATTTATCGGTGGATAATATTATCAAACTTTAAATCGAGATCCTCTTGATGACAAATCAATTTATTAATAGAACTCTTTTGAATTGAGCTATAATTATAACGATTTAAAAAAATAGCCGACAATATTAGGTCCCATGTATAATAAGTGGCATGTTTGTTGTCATATCGGGTACAATTTCAATCCCAGGCATCATTATGCATTTCATATAAGCTGGAAAAAGTTTTAGAACAAGTTGCCATAACCGGATATCTAACCTCTGACCACATACGTCAAAGTCGGAGGCTCCTGGTAATTCTGCTGACACCGACTAAAATTATTTTAAGTTATCGCTATCTTCTTTTAACGTATGTAAAAGGATACAAGTGACCTTTAGTCCTATCAAATTAGTTTGTATATCTACAGATGTTTAGACTATACCTCGGAATATTTTAATTAAAAGCCGAACATATTATTGTGTTCGGATTAATTTGACATGACTAAAATGTTCTGTCTCTTTCCTTTTTATTAATTAAAAAAAGATAGTATGTACTTAAAATAAGTTTAGATAGAGTGCAGAGGAATTGCCGGTACTGACTATTTCTTAATTTAACTTTGTTTTTCTTTTCCTGAACTGTTTAGATTGATGAAATATAAACGTAGACTAATAATATAAATGTGGCCGGCAAAACTGTGTTCTTACTTACTGTATGAGTCAGATGTGTCTGAGTTGAACTACCTATGTTTTCTCTTAGTTCTATTTGGATGATACAGCTTCCTTAGTTACTTTGCTTTATGAGTCACATGCATTCAATGATATACCATAAGGTTCTGATTCATTGAGAAATATATTTTAAATAACTTTACAACTTTAGTTTTTGTTTGTAAGTCTCTTTTAAGTGATTTGAACATGGCTTTTACTAAAAATGGATTGTTATAATTTTAAAATAAATTCGTCTTAGGTCGTATAAAAAAAACGTACTAAGTACAACATAGCTTTAAAAATATTAATTGTCAAGGGCTTTTAATCTCTTGATTTTGTAGGGTTCCGTACCGAAAGCGTTAAAACGGAAACTATCACTAAGACTTCGCCGTCCGTCCGTCTCATAAAAAGAATAGTAATTTTCAAAATGTATTTTTATTGTCACTATAACAACAAATATTAAAAGCAGATTAAAATACCCATACAAGAATTATATTTATATTTTCTAACATTTCGCAATTTTTTCTAACATTTTGAAGATTTTACATGAATTTTTGAAAATTAGTTTTGACACAGAATGAATTACTTAATAGAAAGAAAGTACCTACCTACCTAGTAGTTCCCTGTTAAACATTACCTAAATGTTTATTTCGATTTTAAAATTGGAGATCACTTTGCTTTTAAAAAGACATAATTTCGAACACTATTACTGATACTTTCAGCTGCGTTATCTTATTTTTATTCAGAAGATAAACACGTGTTAATATTAGGTAAAACATATTATATTCATAAAGAATGAAAATACTTAATACCTTATGTAAAACCTTATGAAAATAATTTACACATTACAATTAATTACAATTGAAAAATGTATTTATGTCCAAATGTTTAGTATAAGATTTAGCTGACTAAACAGAATCCCAACTTTGTCTTTCATCCATCCCTACTAATATTATAAATGCGAAAGAAATTTTGTACGTCTGTCTGTTACAGACAGACAAACAGACAGAGTTCACGCCTAGACCACTGAACCTAACCTAACACTCTGGGTACTGGCAAGCGACGCATCTGTAACATCTATAATATCTGTCGGTTGTCTTTTGCCATCAGCAGAGTTTGTGCTGTTTCAATGTCCATAAAAATCCTGAACCACTTGAATCTAGCCACCTCCGTATTTACATACATTTTTTAGTATTAATAATATCTCGTCTATTTATGCCTACAATAACTCAACGGGCAAGCAGTGCTTGTCAAAAATAATCTAATAAATGTCTTATGATATCAAATCAATCAAAATGTCACATAATGATATAAAATTTCAACAGCTACTAATTTATCAATCGATAATGTTATCATACTCTCAAGAAAATCTTTTTGATGGGAAAGTGCGACGGGAATGTAAAAATAGATATAAATTTCGTCGTCAATTCCAGCATGTTTTGTAAATAATGTTTTAGGTATAAGTATTGCAGCCATTTCTGCCAATATTTTTTGACCACACCGACACAGCTCTTTAATGTTTTTAACTATATTTTTTGGTTTCCGTCCACAAAGAATAAAAATGGAATCCCATTACTAAAACAGCTCTTCCTGTCCGTCTGTCACCAGACTGTATCTCAATAGCTAGAAAGTTGGTATTTTCACTGATAACATATTTCTGTTGTCTATAGTGACATCAGAAATATGTTATCTGTTGTAAAAATTTCAACTCTCTCTAAAAATACTGAAAACGGATTAAAAGGACTATATAAATGATACTCCTATACAACAAACGTGATTTTATTGCTGTTTTTTATATCTATTATAATGGTAATGGTACAGAACCATTCGTGTTCGAGTCCGACTCGCACTTGATCGGTTTTTTTATGTTTATACACAGTGAAACGATTTCGATGATTCTTTTTTATTCTCGTATTATTGCTTTTGTAATTTCATTGCCATTATTAAATTATATAAATTAAAAAAATATGGTGGTTTGCAGTCGATAAAATGAATCATCATAGGCTTCGTATTCTACGTCTTGATACTTGAGACACACAAATAGCCTCGTTAAGAATATAAGCAGATAGATTTATTTAAGATAGGTTGAAAAAGCAAGCCTAGCATGGGCTGAACATTCTCCTTCCGTGTATCAAACTCCAATAGGTAATATTAAATGTTTATATTGTTTAATTCGTATTTAATTATTTGTTTAACGCATATTTAGTTATTGGTTAATACCTTGTAAAATTTTCACTATGTGTGAAGTGTCACTAAGCACTTGATACCTAACAAGGGGCTTGGCGTGAAGACATGATGTAAAATTTCCCTCATATTACAGTTTAAGACATTCAAATAAAAAATATCTTCACCTTAACAGCTAGTACAATTTATTAAATGTAGGTAATTTGTAGTTTTGTATACCTTATATAATTTCGAACTTTGCGGTAAAGGTCAAACTGGTTTTGCATAATTACGAAAACATCAACGGGCAGCCGTCTGGCGTGTTAGCTATTAGGAAAGTATGAATCGTCTGCAAATTCGTAGATAAAGTTGCGTCAGTATCGGACAAATAACTGCCTTGATGCCATTCATAAACAGTTCTACAATATAATGACTTCGTAGTTCATTGGTTAGTGTACACATCACCATCTACATAAGAGGCTCGGGTTAGATTCCCGAGAAGGATATATTTGTGCTGAATATACATGTATTTCTTGTTCTAAGGGATTCAATTTATTTTGGTATCTACGAGGGTATCTCTTCATGTTAGTATCGTTGACGAATACTCGAAACAAAAGTTAACAATTTGCTTACTTTAGGATTATATTAATACTTTTAATATGTTATGGATGTTCATAAAAGAAAAAATACATAACTACGTACAAAAAAGTGTCAAATAAATCCGAATTATGTACACATGCATTCATACATATCTTAAGGCGAAGTCTCTTGTGGGGTAGGCAGAGAGTATTGACTGTCAACTGTGACGATTCCTACAATCTTGCCTACCTTCCTTCAAATGAATTAGTTTCTTCACACAAAAACCCTGGTCTCGAAGATTCTTGACACCATCCTCGAATAATAGTTTTTAATCAGTAAACCATTGCGGTTTCTCTGTTATAGCTATAATCTTTTTTCTTCAATAAAGTAAAAAATAGTTAAGATTTTTCAACTTAGAATTGTTGGACATTTATACAACAAATATTATTATAAAACAGATAAAATTTATCAAATAAATTAATACTTTAGTACTACCTGTTTCTGAATTTATGAATATAAGCATTCTCAAAAAAATCTTCCCATATTTTGTAGTAGGTACTCTGATAATATACTCACATTGATAATTATTTTAAAACTGTGGAAATGCAGTATCATTTAACTCTGGCCTTATCGTTATCAGTCAACGAGCCGTCAAGTGAATTTACATAAGAATAAAAATAAATGTATTAAGATAGCTCGGTCTCATTTAGAATTATAACTCATTTTCCATTAACATTACAAAAAACAAATATTTTTCTTTCATGTTATCTCTGAAGGACTCTTGAAGTAGCCTCGCACACGTGGAAAAGTTGCTGTGATTTGTTTACGTAACAAAACCCATTGCAAGATTAAAGGTTTTTTTACATCAAGTGCCTTACGTGGTAGAGAGAGAGTACCGAGTGCCAAGTATTGTGAAATCGTAACCCTTACCTGGCGTGTAGATATGTATTCGTGTGTGTGTGCGTGCGTGCGTGTGTGCGTGCGTGCACGCGTGAGTGCGTGCGTGCGTGCGTGAGTGGGTGCAACTAATAATGCTTACCTGCAATCCAAAACCAGTTAGAAATGTATTTGAGTCATTAACGAAATATATTTACATTTTCCTGATCCATTTACAAACAACAATTTAGCGGTATTTACGCCGAGTGTATTGATGTTACATGGAATTGAGACGTGTAAACATATAATATTTGCAAAATATTTCATCACTACTAAACTGTTATTCTTTTAATCCAACAAAAACGGTTGGAGGTTAGTTAAATTTGATTTTAATGTTAAAGATAGTGTAGCTAGTTGCGGATTAGAAACAATTTAATCTTTTGCTTAGTTATTCTTGCTGCCATAATAATATTATCGTGGTCCAGTATAGACTTGTACATCAGGTCTAGCAGCCTGACCACAAAAGCGTCTACTATGTCTATCGAAAAACATAGGGGCTATGTTTTCTCTTACCACCACGAGAGTTGTGTGCTTGTTCACTGTCATAACCCATAAAAAATGTTTATATTCTTATATATATAAAAGGAATAGGTTTTTAAGAGAGGTGTTAATTCATTAAAAAAAAAAAAAATTCTATTCTGTTTTTTATGGTGGATTCGATGCAAGATTTTAATGTATAGTTTATTATCAAAAAATTTCACTATTTTATTGTGATTATTTAAATTTGGCATAACATTACTTTTTTTGGAAAATAATAGTTTTTATAAGATAAGGCTAATATTGAGTATATTCCTGTTAGTAAGATTATTTTTGTCTTAAGAAAATAAATTTAATTACTTATTTTTATTTTAGGAAATAAAAACTGAAAAAGAATAACTATTATAATATTTATCTTAAAGCTTGAAATCTTTTCATGATTAACAATAACTCACACGAATTAATAATTAAAAGAATTTAAATGGAAACTAAAAATGTTAATTGTAAATATTTAAAGATAGCTGAAATAAAAAAGACTGAGCAGTGGTGATAGCGTACATTTTATTCGTTTGCTTGATGGACAATAAGCACGGTGCTGTACAATTATCTTAACGCAATAGCGCAGTCGGCGTCATAGAGATCATTTCAAGGTTGTCTCTGCTTGTATTTGTCTGAGTTTTTATTCCATAATACTAGCAAATTAATTTTTTGCTTTGCGTACTGACTTTCAGCGTTTGTCCTATTTGATATCTTATCTCCAATAATGTTATAAATGCGAAAGGAAGTGTGTCTATATGTGCAAACATTTCGTCTTTACCTCGAAGTGGTGGAACCAATGTTAATGAATTTTAGCATAAAAAATTAATAAACATAAATATCGTCCCGCTCATATCTCCGAAGGGTTAGTCAGAGGTACGGAGGTACTTATGTAGCTACAAATATTTGACGACATGATTTGACAGATGGCAAGTCCGTCGCCATGTCGGACACAAAGCCAATATCAGACAATGTTATGCTTTCTAGATAAACTTAAAAAACTTATTAGAACAAGTTGTTCTACACGGGAATCGAACCCAGGACCTTTTATGATCGATCAGGATTTTTTTATGATCGATCACAGATCTATACATAAAAAAATATATAACTGACATTAGCTATTTTTTATTCCCATTACTAAACGGGATACGTGTGCAAAACCGCGGGCAAATTATTTATTAACAATTGCTCGTCATTGGGCTTAATACGTGTTCATTTATCAACGTCATCTCTTTTATCAAATTTCTTTTTACTTCATTTTACTGACATTTCCTACAACCGCCTTGTTGTTAACAATGCCCAAACGGTCACAACGCAAATATTTTTATTGTTATCCAAATATGAAGGAAATCCATTAACTGTATTATAAGATTTTACGAGAGATGAATCTACATTAAAGATATCTGAGAACGATTAATTAAAATAGGTTACTAATAAGCTTCAGCACTTTTTTGGGTTCCGAACACAAATTGTAAGAAATGGAACCCTATTACTAAGACTACGCTGTCCATCTGTCTGTCACCAGGTTGTATCTCATGAACGGTGACAGCTAGAGAGTAGAAATGATCACCGATGATGTTTATCTGTTGCCGCTATAACAACATTTACTGAAAATAAAATAAATATATAAAGGGTGCTCCCATACACAAAACTGTTTTTTTGCCAATATGATAGACTAGCTTTCCGCCCGCGGCTTCGTCCGCGTGGTTTATTTTAATAACGCAGACAACTTTCAAAGGGCAGTCATTTTTCCGACTAATACTAATAAAAAAACTTATTGCGTAAAAACGTACCCTCTTTTTAAATGTAGTCGGTTAAAAAGTAGCCTATGTCCTTCCTCAAGGTTAACTCTATCTCTGTACGAAATTTCATCAAAATCGGTTCAGTGATTTATCCGGGAAAGCGTAACAGACAGACAGACAGGGTTACTTTCGCATTTATAATATAAATAGTACGGATGATACGGAACCCTTCGTGCTCGAGTCCGACTCGCACTTGAGGGATTTTTTTCTTTCAAGTCTCGTACCTATATTTTATGCCACTTTGCACTAGCAGAAATAAAACTGCTATATTAATTTTATTATGATCCAGTTTCTATTACTTGAAGTGTTGTCGAGCGTAATCGGTGTCCAACATTAACGTATTCGATTTATTACGATTACTATTCGATTTATCTCAAAAACATAATGTTGTCTGATATAACAATGGAATTGTCACCTGTCTTATCCTGATACCTTATATAGTCGGCTAATCGTGGGTTCATAAATGTACCGTACTTTGTCTACCCCTTCAGCACTAACATTTTTATTGACTCATGATAATCCTATACCAAAGTTTGTTAAAACATATAAATCGGTGCTGATTTGGCTATAGTTCCATTATCTACTGCAGTTCAAGTCATTTTAGACTATATCCTAAACCAGACCTGGCGGTACAAAGATTATTAAACTGCAATTTCACTGTAACATCAATAAAATTTCTTCCCACTAACTTGCTAATATCTACTTAGGCAATAGTAATGAATCATGAAACAAAAACTGATAATTTCGCAGAACCTTAACGACTTTTCAACAGAGCTCCAAGGTTTCGCAGAATTTTTATAGGAATCGCCATTCTAGACTACTAAAGAATCATAATTCACAATAAATATATATAAATTCTATGAATTTAGAAGTGTTTGAGTAATAAATTATCTGTTGTCATACAAAAATTCGTAAATATATAAAATCCACTCAAAAATTATTATACGTTTAACGTTATAACTCGCTACGGGGATATTTCTACGTAAACATCTGCGGTAAACGTTGTTAACAAGCCAGGTGTAACATTTTATATTTTTGTCCTCAATTTTGTGATTCCGTACAGTATTGCAGTTGAAATAATTATAATAAGGGCCTCTTTCACCAAGTCTGAGTAAAGTATCAATTTACTACTCATTGCTTAGTTCTACTTGACAGATGAAACTATCAAGTAAATTAGTTCTATTTTACGTTACTCGGACTTTGTGAACTTGCTTTCTGCATTTACTCATGAGTTTACTGAGCGATTAGCTTACTTATAACTTTACTCAGACATGGTGAAAGAGGCCCTAAGTCATAGAATACACTAAGTATATATAGACGCACCGATAACAGTTGCAGTATTGTATTTTACTATCAGGAGATGGCCCTTCTTTTACGCTATGTTATTACATAAAAATGCTACAGGTGCTTATAAAAATGTTGTACCCTCGTCAGGACCCTTGTGATCGCGTAGCAAATGACAAGATTCCTACATACTTGTGTGACTTCTTCCAAATTCCTTACTCTCTTCATACAAATACGTCGGTTTCGAAAACTATTGACACCACCTTTGGATAATAGACAAGCAAATCGTGAAATTACAATTTAGGTCTCCCCAGGGACCCACATCCACATTTTCATTCATCATCTTTCATTCTTTCTACATTACCATACATCGCAGCATGCTCTTTTTCATTTTTACACCGACACTCTCTTTCAATTTCAGTCTTTCTCTGATCTCAATCTTACGAATGCGGTCCGCGGGCGTTAACCATAAATGTTGCGGAGACATGCGCTCCCTACCTACCAAAAAAATAAAGTAGTTGTAAAATTCCGAAATATAAAAACTCACTTCACGAAGTAAGGAATTTTATTTCTCAACTCTTTTTGATTTTAATATTAGCATCACTAAATTGTATTTTTATTGTTGAGATGTTTTGTTATCGTGTCAAGTCGTGGGCGAGGTCATTTGTTTTGGGCACATTCCAGGAAAACCGATCACATGAATGAATTGACGAATGAATGATTTGATTGTATATTGGCTTTTTGAGATATTTCTGTAGAATTATGACGCATTCAACTCGTTTATGTAATTTTTTATTGCAACAGTAGTAAGCGTAATGATTAGCACCATTACACCCCCGAAGCTCTATCAAACTCCATCCATTTTGAGTGCTTCAGATTTCCTGTGTCTAAATTCAAACTCCCCTCCCTCCAAGAAGGTTTTCTGACTTAAGTACCTACATTTTCTGAATTCTTTTACCGAATTCGACCAAATCTAGAATTTGATCTGGTTCCCCTTTTAGGTTGTATAGGTGAGATGGTAGTTACTCTACTTACAAATTGGCTGATTAGGTAACCGATCCTGATAAAATCTGAGACAGATACACGGTAAGGCTAGGAAGAAGTTAACTTTTTGATACTGTATTTGTAGTTCATGTTTAGTAAACAGTGTTTAAATAGGTTAATGTACTTTCAATGAACAGATATGCTTTACGCATGAGAGTTGATTACGCAATTCAGTCTTTAAAATTTGAGTTTGGTATGTACTAAGATAACACTTACAATTGTACGACGAAGTCCCAACAAGAAGGAAAAAAGTATTTAATAGAATGGGACAATATACCTAATTTAGTTATCAATTTCACTGAGTGACTTAAAAAAAAATAGATAAATATCATCACGTTATCCCCGAAAGAATAGGCAGGGGTACATATGCACCCACTATTAACCGACGATGTTATTTTCCATGATATGACAGATAACAAGTCCGTCACCATATCGGGCACAAAATACCTTTAATATTTTTTTGTCACTTAAGCGATTGCCTTCCTGACTCCTTTTTCATCTTCTCGAGAAACATTAGTGTATCTGTCGATAGTGCGATAAACAAATACACGGATGATGATAGCCTTTGAAGAACGATTTCCAATAAACCTTTGAAGCGTCTGACACAGTCACGTCATCTACTTTGTGCAGAATGAATCACCGCCATATTGTTTTCTTTAATGTACTCGATATTCATACACCTAGTTAGTTATTATGATTATAAAATGTTATATATTTTAACAGGGCTATAGTTTTATTAGGTACTGGTGTTAATTCCTCTGCTATATTTTTCTTATTGAAACAAAAACGTAAGAGATAGCAGATTTTAGTCATGTCAAATTAGACAAAACACATAACTTGTACGGATTTTATTAAGAATATTCTGAGGCAAAGACTAATAAAATACAATATTGTATACAACATTTTGGTTTAACTACCATTAATATTAATATTATAGTACTATTCTCACAGTATACAATCTGTAGTAAAACATTCTTCAAATTTCAAGAAGAGATCATTGACAAAAAAAGCTAAGCTATTCCTTATTTATATTATTAGACGTATATTAGACGGACAGACGAAAACACAAAAAAAATAATGTTGGTATATGTACCTTATGCATATGCATTTAATAATAAATGATTATTTTAATATTACATATAGATACTACAATTTTATTTATTTGTAAAAAAAACTTAGATGTTTGTATGACTGGGATTCCAACAACGAGATTTTGACACACAAATAGAAAATATTGTGAAGTTTTAGAATTATACAGTCGCGTCATAAAAAACCGCTTGTAAGGTCTTTGTGAACTAAAATATTGTTCATTCTATTCTAAGCAACTTTTTATCTCAAAAACACAAGTAGTTTCCGTGTACGAGCCAAAATCCTTTAAAACGCGTTTGGCACACTATGAAATTCATAACCCTTTGATATTATAATATTTCATTTAAGATACGAAGTGGAGAACAATAACATTATGTCCTCATGTGCTCGTGAGCTCCGCCGGATGTTCCCGTTAAGATATCTGAATACGCATCCGGTTACAAAAATTATTGTGGAATGAGATGTTTCCTTTGAACTCGTTAATTGAAAGAAATCGTGCGGGATTTTGCTTAAAATGAATGCAAAAAAAACTGGCCAAGTGCGAGTCGGATTTGCGCGCGAAGCGCGGAATTGTATTTATTTTAAAATTTATTATTTTTTAAATTGTAGAGTATAAATATTAAATAAAAAAAATATTTAAATAGATCATAGTTAAATAACATACTTAACATAATACATACATAACATAAAAAATATACATCAGATATGCTTTGGACTTGCCACATGTTAATCATCATCACTGTTACTTATACATATATGTAATATGTACATCAGCCTACCCCTTCCGAGATATAGGCTTGCATTATATTTTTTTAATAAATAAATAATTGTCAAACTTTTTGGGGAATTATCTGTAGTTATCACATGGAAATCCAAAGACAAAATAATAAGAATACAAATTACAGACTTATATTTCATAAAACCTTTTACTACACTGTTTTAGTAGATACAGTATATAATAACCATGATAATTGATGATTGATATTTATGACACACACATAATATATATTTTCACTTCAAGTCCCAATTGAGTAGCAAGTAGGGCAACGAAGACACTTTAAAGTCTAGACACTTCTAAATGACATTGTGATAGTAATAGTACATAGCCTCGGTGGCCCAGAGTTTCGCGCTTCTTCCATAAGGTAGTCCAGGTTCGAACCCCGCCATGTGCCAATGAGTTTTTCTAACTTAACATTTTCTGAGTGCTTTCACGGCAAAGAAAAACTCTAACACGTGTCTGATATTAATAAGAATTCTTTTTATTTATAACTTACTAGCAACCCTCCCCGGATTCGCGAGGTTATACTATACATGCTATATACATAAAAACCTTCCTCTTTAATCACTCTGTTTATTTTAAAAAACCGCATCAAAATCTGTTATGTAGTACATGTATATGTACATGTACATAGGGATATAGGGACAGAGAGAGCGACTTTGTTTTATACTATGTACCTAGTGATTTTATTACTAGGGTATTAATAATTGCTTTTATTGAAGAGTAAAAAGAAGGAAGTATTCGAAGTATTCCTTTCGTAGATCTTATTTATAGTTAAAATATATATATCACGACTCGTTTTCCGTCCGCGTAAAATAGGGTATATTGCGCGGACGGAAAACTTTTTAATGTAGTATTTTTAATGTAGTTTTTCGTAATAATAATATTAGCAGGAAGTAGGATTGTTACACCTAGTTCTATGGCAGAACAATAAATTGTAGCTATGCTCGTCCAAAAATATTGAAAATTATAATTTTCAATATTTTTGGACGAGCGATTTTTGGACGATATTAACAAAATTATTGTTAATATTTTTAACAAAATACTATTTTAGTGGGTACAGTTAAAAAAAGGATTATGTTTTTCCCACGCATTCGTCGAAACCTAACAAACGACTTGCTGTGGAATGCATTGTGTAAATTGTATATAGTACTATTTTTAGGTAGCCGGCAAACTTTCGCAAGAGGCTTAAAATCTCATTCTTATGTGCACGCATCATTGCAGTGTCGGTGCATATACGAGGCACATAAATAGACAGATTCTATTGTATTATATATTATTTTAGTAGTAGCCTTTTAATATAATGTATGTCATTTAGAAGTGTCTAGACTTTAAAGTGTCTTCGTTGCCCTACTTGCAACTCAATTGGGACTTGAAGTGAAAATATATATTATGTGTATGTCATATATATATATCAATCATCAATTATCATGACTGAAGATTATTATCCGTTAGTAAATGCCATACGTACATTTAAAACATTAACAATACGAGCTAAACAGAAGTAATTAGGTACCTACTCATGTTTAAGTAATTTGTCGTAAAGTTATAAAAGAAAGCTGTTATAAGTTTGGGATAAAAAAACTTATCGACTAAGAAAGAAAATTCCGATTAAAAAGTATTAGCTAAGATTTGGATTTGTATCTAATTTTAGTTCCAAAAAATGTCTGAATAGACACCCACATATTAAGCTGAAACCTTTGAAGGTAAAATTCTCGTAACTGGCAAGACAGAAGTAATTAAGTATATTGTTCCTGTCCTTATTAGGACACCCCAGGGCCTAATCAATTAATTGGTTTTCGACTTTAATACGATCAATTGCTATCACTAAACGCTACAGTTCATTTTCTGTCTTACTGATAGGATTAATTTTCCGAATGTTGAACACGCCTTTGTCACACCCAGAGTGCGAACTAATTAATAGTGTTTTTGGTAGGTACACGGTAGTTCTACAGCTCGTATTACATCTACCATTAGCATGATCACTTTGCCGATCAGTTACGTAATAATCCTTGTTTGGTCTTCATCATATATATTGCCCTTGATTAGCAACCTGAAATAATAAACTAACCCTTATCAAGGTTACTGTTGTTTGTCTTCCCAACATGATTAGGTGCCTGATGTATAGATGACGTTTTGCGTACATTGATAAATTGATTACGTAGTTTTCCATGAAAGCCTCATTGTCCTTTCAGTTTGCAATAGGTGTGGTAACATTAATAAATTTTACAAAGTGGGCATCCTATTTTTAAATTACGAACAAATAATAGGATACTTAATGAGTGACGACTTCATATATTTAAAATAAAAGTTTTAAAATACTACACAATAAATATGAATAAATATTTTTTTTTAATTATTCTTACGTTATTTATTTAGTTTAAAATAATGTATATAAAATATTAATTTAGTATGCATTATTTTGAACTTGTAATCATATCTGTAACTATTTCATAATACTTGTTTAGATTATTATATAGGTATTTTTGAAATTGATAACATCTTAGAAATTATGTATCTTATTTGGTTTTTTCAGATATAGATATTAATATTGGTCCATCAATCATACCCTCAAAAAGTGAGATAATTTTACAAAATGGCCAAAACTTTACAATAGTTTGTCGATCAAATTCTCCGATACAACTCAAACAACAAGACCTATCAGTAGAAAATGTAGGAGGACCTTTTGATATGATACAACGCAACGTTACAAGTAAAGATATTATGTACAAATATGAAATAGCACTCGATCTGAATAATGTAGATCAGTTTGCAGTTGGTTACTACGCTTGCTTTGATGATACGGTTAATAGCAGTGTAGTATTAAATAAGATAATGGAAGAGCCCACGAACACAGAGCATGTCTCATACATATACGTTTATGTCAATGGTGAGCTTTTTTTTCAAATGTAACATGTCTGATGGCAGTGCGGTTTTATCGTTTTTATAATTTAATTAACTTTTAGGAACGGGAACATTGTTAGCACCGATATCGGAATTTGTTAGATCAAGGAGTGAGTCAAAGGTCCTTATAGAATGCAGACCTACGACACCTGATGTTAACGTCACTTTAGTAGCGGTATGTATAAACATCTCGAATTATATTCTCCGACACTACGCTAGATCAGTAAATCTGATTGTAATTAATGATATACCCACCTAATTTCAAATTGCTTTAAGAATAAAACAATGTTTATCATTGAAAAAGAAACAAATATGTCGCAAATTGCTAATTTGCATGAAAAATCTAGACATCTAACATATATTATTAATATAATTTACGATAAGGTCATTTGAGGTAAAATACAAACTTACATTATCTACAGTGAGTAAAAATACTAGCAATAAATTTTAAAATACTATCTTGGCAGAAATATCACACAATATTGAATTATTCAAGTATATATTTAGTGATTAATAATAACTAGAAATATGTATATTAAATAAAAACTGTATTTCCTCACCAATGGCTTTAAACTAAAAGCTAATGCTTAGCTCAAGAATGTTACTAAAGCATGAACATTTATAAATATTATTGATCGCTTTAAATACATTCATAACAGGATAATATTGAGGAATTTGCAGACACTGAATATCTACTATACTATAATCCAAAAATTGGCTTCATATTGGATAGTGACGATTTACTCTATGATGGACCAAATATGGCCCTTTGTGCTTGTCACTTTGAAAGACGAGGGGCAAAACCTGAAACAGTAGATGTTGTTGTAGAAAAATGTAGGTGACTGAAAGATGTAGAAATTTTACTTCGTATTTTATAACTACGTTTACCACGAAGCTCATAAACATAGGAGTAGATTCAATCTGCTGTAGATACTCAATCTTTATTTTAAATTAAAGTAAACTGCTAGCATTAATATATAAATAAACAAATTGAACGTTATTCTAATAAATTATTTTTTCACTGAGAAATCTTTATAAACAATATGAAAAATAATCGATCAGTAAACATGCCACCACAACACTTAATATTTATTATAATAATAACACTTATTTAAATTTAAATCTTTAGGCCAAGTGAATTGGTGTTAATATAGCGAATACAAACATATATTATTATTTTACAATAAATAATTATTTGAATGTAACCTGTTGTTTCGTGGTAAGCGTAGTTTATTGTGTTTTTCAATTTATTAACATTAAATAGTCTTACATTAATATAATTAAAAAAAATTAAATCTCATTTTAAAATGTCTTAATTCAATTGAAAAACACGATAATGATACACGAACAAATACTAACAATAAAATATTTATTTGGTAATACGACAATAGCTGCAGAGTAACAAGCCACCAGAATTTAAGTACTCCCCAAAACTTGGATTTTTATTGAGACCTCGTTGGCCCTCTTACGAATGCATAGCAAAGCTTGGAAGCCAAAAAATTACGAAAAAAGTACGTTGCAGTAAGTAGATAGTAGTGCAATCTTGATGTCACATAACAAGGTAGCGTGGTGTGATGGTTTCATTTAGTTATACCATAGTAGAAATAATGATAGAAGGCTATCTAAAAAATTTCAGACTTGTACTAATCCTGTATGTGCGCGTCTTGTCACTGTTGTGCTATTTATTTATGGGATTTACGTTTTCAATAAATATTCCCTCAAAGGAGTTCATAAAGAGTATAACCTGCATCACAGCTCTAAAGCTAATATTTCATTGTCATTAAATGTTGTACGTATTGTATAAGAATATGCACTTTGTAATAAAGTTCCATAGTTAATACGATAATTTTAAGACAGACGAGGCTCCTGGATTTCTTTTGCCGGATCTTCTCAGTGTGTGGTCTCGTTTCTGACATGTTCGTAGTTTTATTAAATTTCCACCATCACCTCTTCTACAGTTCATCTGAATAAAGTATTCTGAATCCCAATCATTAAGACCAATAATACATCGTCCACACTTTTCTGTACAGAATGTAACATTTCTGTCATATTTTACGTGCATGCTTCTACGGAGATGACCTGATATCTTATCTTTGCTATGGTTTTAAGGCATATTAATACTTTTTTCACTAGCTTGTGCTTGTTTTCTATTCTTCTTCGTATTCGGTGTGTTGCTCTGCCTTAAGTGCACTTGTATTAAAAACAATATACTAACACAACTAATTTCTTGGTTTCTTTTTGTATTTTTGTATATGTTTTGTATACACTAGAATTATGTTATTAACAATTTTAGAGTAAGTCTTTTTAACCTCACTGGTAATTATAGAATATGGTAGGTAGAAAATAAAAATATTTGCATTACTTAATACACGATTATTAATAAAAATTTCAAGAAAAACTTGAAAAGCTAGTTAAGGTTTTAGGATTGGAAACTTTAAAATTGGTATTTTTATGGGAATCGCTACTTACGATTGCTTCGGATAGATGGCGTTTAGTGTGTATTTAAAATAGTAGCAACCGTAATGGTGGGAAATAGTAATTTAATAGTACTGTTTACAACTAAAGTAGCACTTTAATGTTAAATTGAATTTACTACCTTATTACGTAATAAATTGTTTAGTAAAATATTTTTCCATTGAAGTTGTAGTCCTATTGAATATTCAGAAAAATAATGATCGCAAAATGAATATTACAATATTACAAACTTTAATTTTTTCTTGGTGGAGATATTTTTAGGATTTCAACAATAGTTACTAAATATTACTACTAATAACTTTAACATTAGATACATATGTGATGAAGTTATTAAAATAACCAGAAGGTACCTAATACCTAGAACGTAAAAATGACTTCAATTAATTTTCAAATACAGTAGAAAATATTAAAGCGGTACCACAGGTTAAAGATTATCCTTACTCTAAAATTTACTTTAGAAATAACATTAACGTATCTGAAAAACCATTTTTATGTGTGGTTATCATTATATGAGTTTAAAAAGTTTTATTTTAATTTACATTCAAATATTTTTAATTAGAATCGTTTTTAGTTTGCTGTAGATGTAGGATTGTATGTATACTGAAATACTGCACATATTTACATTTTTATATATTTTAGTACTTACCTAAGTTTTCAATAGTGATGGACCGTACCATAAAGGTCGTGAATTGATAATAATTCTAATGAAGTTTGACAAATAAATTATATTGGATGATGATAATTATTATTTCAATTATACCTGACCTTAAGTGACCTTAAGAGGCAAGTTGCTCCTTTGAAAGGAAAAAATATGACAAAGTCATTTTCAGCCTCATTTAAACAGTTCATAATTGTTATAAATTAGTTAGATTTTGGGTGATAAAAAAGCTTAGCGTGTTATAAATAAATGATGATTAATTGTTCTTAAATATTGTCATAATCACTCACGAAGCTAGATGAAGCACCTGGAAATTAGGTACTCTTCAAACATTTAGCATTGCTAACTTTTTCTAAACTGGTACTGTCTGTCACTTTTATGGTGTTGATAATGTTAAAAGGAACCAACCTTGTGAGAATGAGATTGATGTTTAGTATACGAACAGGTCGTTGTTAAGAGTGTAATCTCCAGTAACTTTAGCTTCATGTACTCAGTACTATTAGAAATAGAATAACATTGACCTATTTGACGTTGTGTCACAATAAACAGTATCGGTGACGGTTAATAGCTTTGGGAATTTACACCGCGCACTAAATGTAGGTACTTAAATTTAAACGAATTCTCGAGAAAACTAGTAGATTTATACGTACAAAACATGTTTTCGATGATTAAAATAAGTTTTGATTTTTAAAATAGTTATATTTTAAAATATAAAATTAATTTTTGTTTAGACTTATGCACACTTTTAATTCTTTAATGAATATTATATTTGTCTTCTATCACTACTATGTTTTTAAATGAATACGATGCCTTTTAATTATTTTATTCGTCATGACTTATTTGCTGAAGATCGTGTTCATTTGAAAGTACTTACTTCATTTTTTTAATTTTTTGTCATTTTTACCGTTGTTCTACTTACTTTACTAATTATTTACTTATCATGGCATCAGCGTTATGATGATAGTATATAAATGATAATTAAAAACGCCTTCCTTTTTTATATTTGGAATCATTGTTACAAAATAAGCGTTAACTATTCAAATTGTTTCTTAGAGCCGTGAGACGTTTGTGTAGAACAAAGTTAATGTAACTTAAAGGTGAGAAGGTCAAAAGCATTATGATTAGGTGTTTTTATGGTCTCAAATACTTTACTATTTTAGTTTATATTACTTGGATTTTACTAATTTCAATTGTAGTGTAATGTACTACATAATAAATAAAAAATAAATTATAAGAAATATATGTGCAGTATTTCAAATAAATGTCTCTTTCGATATTCAAATAGTCCATGAGATTTATTTATCTTTTAGTGACTCTTTAATTCATTTCTAGATTCACAACTAGAGCCACCAACGCCGACTATATCGAGTGTATCGAAAGTTTTTTTGAAGGGTGAAACATTTTCTTTAAATTGTACAGTACCATTTACAAAGAATTCAGCGGTACAGCTGATATGGAACTTCCCGTCTTCAGTTGATGTGAAGGTATCATTGTTAAAATTAATAGTCATAATAATGGTCTACAAAATAAGCTTCTCAAATTTGTTTCAAATGCTTAAAGGAAGCATAAAATTAAATTTACATAATTTTGAGTATACTTTTTAATTTTTAATAATAATTTGTGTAGAATCATTAGCTTAAGAAATAATTTTAGACATAGGAAACTTTACTCGAAACGATTTTTTTGAATGGTGTAATACATTTAGACTTGAAATCCCTTTTTAAAAGTTTGTATTAAACTTTTAGGAAGTCTTAAATGAAACAAATGAACATGAAATCTTGAATGAAGAAGTGTATTATAGCATAACTATTGTAAACGCAACAGAAAAACATGCTGGGAACTATTCTTGTTTGTCCAGAAATAGTAATAAACAGGTTATGAAAGTGTATGAGAAAGTATACAAAGGTATGTAAGGTGAAAATAATATATTTGTAACTTTGAAATTTTTGAAAAAATAATAATGCATGTAGTTTTTTTTTTAATTTATAAAGCATGTGAAAATAATTTTTGAGATGTTTTTTCTATACTTTTGATGATTTTGTTTTTTAATTAAACTTATTTTTCTCGAAAGCACTGCTTATTGAACATTCATGGAAGTCAGTAACTTGCATTTTTTTGTTCAAATAATTATTATAAAGTATATTAGAAATCAATTTCACTTAATAGCAATCCACGTTTATTATAATTATAGGTTAAAGACAAATTTGAAATTAACACCACATAAAACATCATGAAGATAAATTATCAGTACCATGACGCTGAAGGTATTACTGGAGATTACACTCCTAATAAAGACCTGTCTGTAGAATAGAATAGAATACCTCTTTCTACACCAAAAACAGAGAACAAATTACAAAATAGACAAATAATAATAATAACAAAATAATTTATTTCTCCAAACAAAACTTAAAAGCCTATTACAGTATTTGGAGAAAACGTACTTTACTTTAAATAAATAAATATCAGTAGTAGGTTTCTCCGCTTTTCCACAGGTTATAAAAACATAATTAAGTTGTGGTACATAAACAAAAACACTATTAGTTTAAATTTCTTGAAACAAATAGAAGTGTTAATTTATACTTAACATTAAAAAAAAAATTGTTTATATTAATATCAATATTTAGTAGGTACATATAATTTTATTAACTTTACAATTTCTTTTCAAATATCATATAATAATAATTGCAGAGTAAATGATACATAAAGAAAATGTTGAGTAAAGGTGCTCATAACATATAGTTGTTAATTTATATAAAATGCAGTCAATTATGTTTGTAAGTTAAATTTAAGATATTTTAGATACATTTAATAAGTTTGCATCTATATTGTAAAGCTATCTTATCTCAACGAACATAGAAAGTGACGTTTTATCATGTTTTATCATGTTTTGAAAATATTATACAAATTTATAAAATAGATGTCTTTAATCTATCTTCAATTCTGTCCAATAAGGCCAGCTTGTTTTGACTTTGTCAATTCCACAAAACTCACAAAAGAGAGTGTTGAGTTAGCAATATAATGTATTGAAAAAAGTATATGTTAGGAATGTAATCTCCAAGTAGATTTATGGTCAATTCTTTATCTTCATGGTCATTACACATCACATTAGTGATCTAGATTTTTCAGTCTAAAAAGACATCCATATCGTAGACCTTATTGAAAATATTCGAGCTCTATTCTATGGAAAAAGTAATGATTTGTTGGTATTATGATATTGCATTAGGTAACATTTTCTACTAATAATATTAAGTAAATGATTGGTAACACTTTTGACAAGACAACAAACAATTATTTAAGCATTTGATGTGCTTACTGGACTTTAATGTGTTTGTCCGCAAAATTTAAAGCAATGTGGATGCGTCATCATGGTGCGGATTTTGATGCATATCGTCAGAAAATATTTTACGTACATATTTTTTCCATGAAAATAAAAACAAAAGAGAACCTTTTAAGCTTGTCGTACTTTTAATTATCATATTTCAAGGTATAGATTAAGCGTTTGTAGAAATGTAGCATATAAACTAAACTGACAGCACTAGACTGTTTTTTTTCTCTTTCGTTTACTTGTATTGAAAGAAGATAACGACTACTGAAAGTAAGTTTAGTTAGCGCGCTGCAGAATTACCGCCAATATCAAATTCCGAGTCTCAATATTAAATAACGGATATTATAGAGCGCTAGTCCTAAAAATCTAGAGGTACAAGTTCGATTACCGACAGAGCAGACATTACGATGAATATAGAAGTCTGTATTTCCGAGTCTGGGTGTTTACTTAATTAATTTTAATATATGTATATCTCTAACATAAACACCTATAAAACTAGCATATAACTTGTTTACTTCTAGTTCTTATCACTTCGTATAATCTATTCGAAGAAAATATTACTATAGTTAAACTTATTTACTAGTATGTAAATAAACAGACGTAGCTTCAACTGAGCTTCATCGATAAATAATCTCTGGACAAATTACACAAATTTTTGATCCCAAAGTCAGCAAATTATACGCTTGTATTATAGTCAAGGAAATTTAATACATAGAAAAATCTTTGTTCCTTACACAAATGCCTACCTCTGTCGGGAATCCAACCCGAGCCTCGCGTTTAGTTAGTTAAGCTAGTCCTGTGCGTTAACTCCTCAAAAAAGGCGGTTATTATGCTATTAATATAATCACATGAAACTTGCAAAAACTTTGGGAGTCTCTTACTTCCTGAAATTCGCTGTGCCTTATCTTAGGCCTAGATCTATCTGACAGTCGCGATAATGTCGGTGCTAGTGGCACCCTTAAAATCAATAAAGCTTAAAGGATTAATATCGTAAAATGGTTGCTGGTGTTTTAATAAGAGTCGCATATCAAAATTGTAATAATAACAGTTAATGTTGCTTAAGCTTAAAGATTGTATGAGCTTATAATTACTAACCGCACGTTAATTTTTTTTAACCCCTCTGTATTATAGTTTTTGAAGGTAAATAATACATTTTTTATAAGAATTTTGGTAAGCAAAAACATTATTAGATTAGATTTTGCTCATTATTTTATATTTTTGAAATGCAAAAGTTTGTATTGTTTTTTAATTTAATATTGAAATATGGGTAATGGATAAAACAGAATAGCTTATCAATAATTAATACGCATTAGAAAAATATTAATTCTTGAGCAGTGGGGGTTTTGTTTTTTAATAAAACTATTTAAATGTATCCTTGGGAATTTGGATTATCACGATCATATTGGGATACTAATTAATGAATAATATATTTGACAGGCGAGAATGGATACGTCCATTTAAATAAAGCTGTTGAAGGCCCAATAATCATACCGAGGGAGCAAAAAGTATTTTCGACGCGTTTTTACGTCGATGCTTATCCTGAACCGACATTTTCTTTGTGAGTATTCATACTGAATTATTGTAAGTTACAGTTCTTATACTGCTCTCAACTTTTTTACCATCAGATCCAGACCGACCGTCATACAAAAAACATCAAGGTACAATATTTGATACATATATAATTGAAACCAAAGTACTAGAAATAGTTATTAAAAAAAGCACGGGTATAGCTGCAGAAAACAAAGAGAGTTACATGCAAACATGTGTTTTACCCTGTTTTAGTCCGGGTATCCTGTGTAGAAAAGAATAGACCATCTGCCTTCTGTCTTCCTGACAGGCAGCTGCTGAGAGGCGAGCATAGGTTAACTGCGTCACTACCAACATGACCACTGGTGGTAGAGTGCTGTGCAGCATCTCCCTGGGTAGAGATCCACCACCCTACCTATTCCTGCCGCCATAATGACATTGTCGTCTTTCGGTCGGGAGGGTAGGGTAACCAGTAGACTTGCATATACGGCACCTGCAACATCTATGGTGTCTATAGTCACGGTTGTCTCTTACCATCAGGAGACCCGTGTGATTGATCGCTTTCTTATCCCATAAAAAAAAAACAAAAAAAAAATTGTGTTTTGCTTGTAATATTAAAATAACTGCTTTTTGTTAATGCGTATCATGGTGTACATTGTACATATGCCAAAATAATATTGTTTACTGTTTTTGTCTGTCTATCTATTTGTTCCGAATGATCTTCGAAACGGCTGGACCGATATTGACGTGACCTTTATTAACAGATAGCTGATGTAATAATGAGTATCTCAGGCAACTTTAATTTTAGAATTACTTAAGATACCCACAGTTTATATGTTTTATTTTAACTAACTTTAATTTTTCAGGACAAAAGATGACAACTCAACAGATTTATTAGTAGTGAATACGAGAAAGTACATGATAAGTAATGATACGTTGGCTGGAAGGAAAATGTTACGTATGAAAAACATAACTATATACGACGCTGGTAATTATACACTGAAAGCGACAAATAAATATACAAGTAACAGACTAATGTACGAAATACTCCCGAAAGGTACGTAAATGTATATACTCCTCGGTTTTGATTCGGGTCCATTGTCTAGAGTCTAGACGGTATACGTCTGCTTTGTAAAAAGTGAAGGTTAAATCGGCCACTACCCAGTAGGACCACTGAAAATTATATAGTGCTGTGCAACTTGCCTTGGCAGGGGTTTAATGACAATGTTATATTCCGATCCGGAGGGTGGGATAGCGAGTGGATTTGCACATTAAGCCTAACACCCCGGCCACAGGACTGCGACGCACTAGGCATAATTTGCTTACTTTAGATTTAGATTAGTTCAACTCGTGCAACATGTCTAGAGATATTTATTACTTACTAATGGTCGCCCGGTGTTGGAAATCAATCGAAAATTATTTATTTGCAGAATATGTGTGTTTAAAAGTTGTTACAAAACAAAGTTTTTAATTATACCAACATATTTTACCACAATGTGATGTGTAAATATATTAAAACTTACTATTTTGCTTCACGTATTAATATGATGATATATTTTACCGTCATTACTCTGCCGTAGTAATCGAGAGGGCAGTACGTCACAGATGGCCGTTTTTTTATTATTGTTGATTCGGAATGTACATCAATCGAGCTTTCTTTCTATCCAGGTGTCAAAAATATGCGTAAATTAGAAATGCATTTTCTTGTTTGATAAAGAGCAGTCAAAAAGTAAATTGTCTCGAAACCGTATTTATTGACTTACTGCTGTATCGATTACTGGGCAGTACTGTAAAGTCCATTTTTACTCTCGATGCGGACAAAACTCCTGAGGCAAGTTACAGTTGCTTTTGAAATGTGTACCCTTTGGGTACTATTACACGGCCTTTCCCAATTGTCTTTTTTAAAAAAAAACACTTTATTTTACCACTTAGTTTATTCACTAGAATTACAATTTGTTACACGAACTTCCCAAATATTATTTGGAGGTG
>DVZL01000173.1:0-27678 GCA_018236625.1 Lasaia peninsularis
TGAGTTTTTTGTTAGTAGTTAATAGCTCAATGTTTGTGTTTTAACACTTTAGATTATAATGAGTTTTGAAATGTGACATCACGAAAGTTAGGACCCCTCCCACCCGCTTGTCACACTACGTCGACCCCTTCTCCCCCTTAACGTGTGACATAATTTATGGATGGTCTCCTATTTCTGTACGTCTACTAGCCTAAATCTCGAAAATGGTTGAAATGTATGAGTAAATATCTTATGTATCTAAAAAAATAACACAAGTTGATATTACTCCAAAGTAAGTAAATTACATGCTTGCGTTATGGGCGTTTGTCAACGATACTAATACATAGAAATACTTAAATATATACAGGAGTAAATTTAATAAATACCCAAACTCTGAAATACAGACATCTATGTTCGTCACACAAATGCCTTCCCACGTCGGTAATCGAACCCGAGCCTCGCGTTATGTCGGTGGTGTTAAAAAATGTTTTTTATTAAATAAATATCTCAATTGACTATAATATAATATTTGAAGGTAATCAAAGGAACGTAATCTTTTTAAATAATAAAAGATATCTTTTTAGGTTAGCCCGAAGAATAAAAAAAATAAATCCCTCAGTATCACAGGGGAAATAGCGAAATCTCAGAAGAGTCAGAAATCACAAAAATCACAAAGGGAGAAGGGAAAAGCAGTCACAAAGTTGAACAGTTTAGTGAAAGACCGCACTGGACCGTTCAAACCTCTGCCTTGTTTGTGGGACTTGACATTGTGTGTGCGGATGTTGGAATTGTTATATGGGTAAATTTGTTTTAAATATAATAAAAAAGTATTTTCCCACGTTGATCCAGGTACTTTGTATAGAACTGACCACTTGCCTCCCTACCAGGAAGCTCATAAGAGGTGAGCAATAATAAGTAAGTTAAATTGGTCAATACCAACAAAAAAACTGGTGGTAGAGTGTTGTACAGCAATTTGCCCAGGTAGGTATTCACCGCCTTACCCATTCCTGCCGCCATAATGACATTGTCGTGTTCCAGTCTGGAGGATAGGGTAGACCTTAGACTTGTACATAAGGTTCAACAGCCCGATCACAGGATAGTGACGCACCTACAACATTATAGTGTCTATAGGTCACGGTTGTCTCTTAACATCAGGAGATACGTGTGCTTGTTCGGTGTCTTATGCCATAAAAAAATATTAAAATAAATAGTTTGTTCTAATTTCAGTGAGGATGTGCGTTGGTCTTCGTTAGAGCAACGCAACTTGCTGCGCAAGCGCAGTGGTTTCCACCAATGGGCGCTGCGCAGGGTGCAGACGTGTGTGGAGGCCACCAATAGCAAGGACGCGTTACCTAAAGTTTTTAAAATTGCTGCCTTGCTGTACCAACGATGTCTGAGCCGGTAACTTTTTTTTTGTTTCATACATCCTTTAGCACGTGGTTTCGCCTGCGTACTTCCTACTTACAATTGAAGTTATCGCGGGTATTTGATGAATTTTTTTGCTTGAAAATTAGACAAATTAATTTAATGCCAATGGAAGCAAGTTTCATTGTGCTATAAATGTTCTAGTTAAATTATATTAGGAATCATATGAATACATATAAAGACTATATAAGTAGTAAAATTTACTTTTAAGAAACATCCAAACCCTGAAATACAGACTTACAGATTAGGTTTAAAATTACACTCTGATCCTTCAGACGGTGGAAAATTAAACTTTAGTTATTATTTAGTATTTTTTCTTATCGCGTGAACATACAGAGAAACGGTGAACAGTTCTAAGCAAAAGTTTTTTTATAATAACAAATAAATAGCTCTGTGTCCTAACTTAAAAATAAATACATGCTTTTCATTTCATTATTTTAAGTTTATATTAAGTTACTCAAAAATATACTGAAATAGATGCCGAAATCCTTTTTTATAAACACCGGGACATAAAAATGTAAATATATGTTTATCACACAAATGTTTGCACCCGTCGGGAATCGAACTCGAGCCGAGTTTTGCGTTCGGAATCTTGACGGGTTAAATATTTTGGATTTACTGACATTGTCTACGATTTTATAATATGTACAGCCTCGCAGTTTCGTATAATTCCCAATTATAATTTTCGTATGTTAAAATTTGTTTCAGCTTTGAAGACATGTGTAGGTTTGATGATCACACCACTTTGGGGACTTTGGAGTTGTTCAAAGCGTGTCTTGACCTCTTATTATCTCCCACATATAACTTGAAAATGGAGAATATTTTCAAAAATATCAGTAAGTGTATTTTTTTATGATACTGGAAGGCAAACAAGCAGACGGATTTCCTGATGGTATGACGAAAATACCACATTTTGTGTACTACAACTCGCCAGTTACCTCGCTATATGCTTATAATATTTACTAGTTTGTAAGTTTAATTACGCAGTGTTTATTACCTTCATTCATTAATTCATTCATTCGTTTGTTTTAATTTGGTATTTCTAGCTGGTTTATCTGAAGCATCGGTATCAGCGAGTTGTGCAGATATACTGAGTAAGACACACGCAGCATTAATGCAGTTGGAGACTGACAGTGGTGGCGAGGAAAGTGATGCGATTACTAAGAAAATAATGGCCGTCCTCATACTAGTTGCCAATACGATACTCGAGGCGCCGGTACTCGCTTGCAATGATCTGAGTGCTGTAAGTTTTGGAGCTTCTAACAGTATGTACTAGTTTCATTTATTATATATGTGTATATAAGCTTTTACAAGACACTTGTACTGTTCCACATTTTCGGAACGGGAAATGAGTGAAACGGGATGAGACCAAGAGTATGACGTCAATTGTGATGTGAGTGTATTAACAAACCTTTTCATTACAACATCTATAGTGTCTATATATAGATGGTGTCACGGTTGTCTCTTACCATCAGAAGATCCGTGTGCCTGTTCGCTGTCTTATCTCATAAAAAAGTACGGTGATGATTGTTGTTACATAACCATTACATTTGTTCGACTAATATTGTTTTTTTATTTATAACATAAAATTGACACATGAAATAAAAAATCGGCCAAGTGCGAGTCGGACTCGCGTACAAATGGGTTCATAAAACACGACAAACGACAGACACGTGTGTCGTATGAGAGTATTCGTATTATTTTAATTTAATAATTTATTTATAATTTCAATATATAACTAAATTTTGTGTAAATATTTCAAACATCTACCTGTTGCCATTATTAATATCGATTTAAAGATCAATTTTGTTATATGGAAGCCCCCTTAAAAATCGCGTGATTCTGATTTTTAGCACTTTTTATGATGGTGGCAACAGAAATGTGAAAATGTAAAAATTTCATCCGTCTAGCTACTGTGGTATATGAGATAAACAGACTAACACATAGACAGACCAGTGGAGTCTTTGCAATAGGGTTCCGTTTTTGGTCTTTGGTACTGTTTCTCTAAAAATAAAATTAAAATGTCAATTTGCAAACTCATAAATATATTTTTACTTTTACATTTAAACTACAGGTTATAGTAAAATATGAAGAATATGTTCGCACTAGTAAACAAG
This sequence comes from Lasaia peninsularis, assembly GCA_018236625.1. Classification (NCBI taxonomy): domain Eukaryota; kingdom Metazoa; phylum Arthropoda; class Insecta; order Lepidoptera; family Riodinidae; genus Lasaia; species Lasaia peninsularis. The sequence continues at coordinate 3,522 of DVZL01000173.1, forward strand.
AGTGCCTTGCACTTATACCATCGCTCTTGGCAGCCTCGATGAGAAATTATCAAGAAGCTCAGCTCCTCGATGAGCTTCTGCTCAAGTTGAAGTCTGTCTTGAGGCTTATTGATGTGAGTGTATTAACTTTTTTTATTACTTTCGAAGGCAAATAAGCAAACTAAAGGTGTAGTGATACTTGCTCACTTGAGACTGCGTTGTTAAAACTTGGATAAGGCATAGGCTGCTGCGACCTGCTGTCAAGAATTTTACCTACCTAGTAAACATATATACAAATAAATAAAATTGGAGTATCTGTATGTAATATTAAAATAACTTTCTTTGTCTTCACCTTACCCCGTATTATATCAGATGATATCGGGGTCGGCTACCTAATCTAGGAGATTTGACTAGGACTTCAGTAATATTAAAACCCCTTTCTACTACATGCATATGTATGTTTACAAGGTATATATACTAAAATAATATTTTTCACAACTTTTGCCTGTCTATCTGTTTATTCCCGATAATCTCTAAAACGGCTGGATATAAAAAAATATTACTAAACAGTACGTATCTGGCTTACCTACCTAATACAAACTTGGGCTACCAATTAATAATAAACATTTTACCTCCTTTCCCAACAATGCTGAAGTTAGAGTCGTTTTTGAAGTAGGGCAGCATTGGTTAGAGGTAGAAGGAACAAAATTTTTTTTAGTATTTTTAAGGCATTGCTCCTCCCCTTAGCTGTGTTTCCTAAAAACACACATTTGATTTCCTTTATAATAGCACTTACATTATTTTGTATCTATAGGAAGAAGATTCATCAGCTAGTGAGTCCGAGCACTTCCCTGCGATAGATGCTCGTACTGGCATCACCGTGCTGGTTCAGATATGGACACACATGAACGCCAGGTTCCGTTGCACCGAACATCTGCTGTCTCGTGTGAGGGACCTCAATGTAGCCTTGAATGTCGCTACCCATGGACATCAAAAGAGGATCGAGAAAGGTATGAAGTAAATAATATGTATTATATCTTCATCTGAGTTACAGTACCTGCCCAGTTTGTAGGTCGGCATTGGGATGTGACGTCACATCACTTGCTGGTAGTCATTTTGCTATTTCACTACTGCCGCCGGGTCTATAGACAACTATTTTCTTCCCATCAGAAGAGCTGCCAGTCTGCAGCATGGTTAATGTTAGTTAATTATAGTCTGATCCCGTTTTAAATCAGACGATATCGAGGTCGGCTACTTCGTCGTGAGGATACAACAGGGGCATACGTTTCTACGCATCTGGGGCATCTGAACTCTGCAACCTAAGGCCATCTGAACTCTTCAACCCAGAAGCGAAACCGGGCTTAATCCTAGGTTAGGTCGAATTCGGTTACTAAAAACCCATACTGCTTACATCGGTTTTATCCTGAGCAGTACAACCTGAAAGTAATTAAAACAAGAGTGAAAGAGAGCTTTCTGCGGGTTAATTTTATCATAAAATAAAGATCGTTCTCGTGTGGCGGTACAGAGTTAGTGTCGGCGTTGGAGGGCGTAGTGGTGGCGGCGTGCCAGCGGGCGCGGTGGGTGGCGGCGGCGGCGCGGCTGCGCGGCGCGGGCGAGCGCGCGGCGGCGGGGGGCGCGCGCCTCTACACGCTGCTCAGCGCGCTCGTCGCAGCGCTGCCGCCGCGTCTCGCCGCTACTGCTAGGTAATATATTTATGTTGATCTTACTATACTATATATATCAATACTATATATACCAATACTAGAAGACCAGGCCACGCGTTGTTGTGGCTAAAGTTTTTGTTATATTAAATAGTAGGAAACTATAGGAACGGTAGGAGAACATCAGACGCAGGGACCACCATGCACCATGTTGCTATACATAGATTGTGCCATCTATTGAATACTTACTCAATCAAAAATATCTGTTAGAATTGTTCGGAGCTAATAGATAATTGTAATGTAAGCAAACTATCTTATTTTTTAAGTTAAATTCAATTGCACACGGTGTGCAAAGTTTGCATAAGGCCGGTTTAGTAGTTTAGGAGTCCATCGCGAACAAAGAACGTGATGCGTAATTTATATTTATTAAGAAGAAAGAAAACTCTTTGTTTCACGGTGTCAGCAAAGTATATCATTTTATGTCTTATATACTATAAATGGAAATGGACCTTGTAGACATCCTTGTGGGACACCATTCGGTACTCAAACCCAGCCAGATAAAAATACTTGGGTCTCGAAGCAAAGAAAGCTAGTTATAAAATATTTTTATAGGTTGGAACGTTTACTGAAGATCAGCGGTAAGAAGTTATCATCGGTAATGGACAGCCTGATCACCTATTTGGAGGCATCTCAGCAGCAGGAGAGCGCCAGCAAAGTACTTCGTGACGCGCGAGTCATACCGCGACTCGTACTCGAGGCGGAGAAGTTCCGGAAGAATGTCATCATACTTGGGAAAAAGGCTAAGGTATTTTACCTGTATGATTTTCTATCTGGTCAATAAAATGCTACTTATATAATTATTATTCAGTTCTATATACACTTTAAACCAAAATATGATGATGATGATGATGATTTTTGTTACTCTTTCACGTAAAAACTACGGGACGGATTTGGATGAAACTTAACAGTATCATATTTTATACATAAGAATAACACATACGCTACGTTTCAACCAACTAAATTTAAAAGAGTATGTTTTTACACAATAAGTATTATAAGTCGGAAAAAATGCGCTTTGGTAATTCACGCGAGCGCAAAGCTAGTAAATAACGTTTAACAATATATTTTTGAACTACAGATGTATCTTAACGTTGTTATTTATTTCAATTCTAAAATGTTATGGCACTGAAGATGCTTTAAACGACGAAATCTGTTATAATAACGTATAGTCTGAAAGTGTACAAGTGTTTTTTATATAATACTGATTTTCACCAAGTGCCGATACTGGACACTAAAAACCTTATTATCCTTCCAGATAAACTATCAACAATATTTATCACTGGGAACGGCGAGAGACTTCAGGATAAAGGGTCCGGTCCTGCTGGAGGTGTTGAACGCTATGGAGCCACGCGCCGATGATACCAGGGATGATGGTAAAATTTTTGATGATATTTCATTGTACAGGAATGCTGACAAGTAGACAAATTTTCTGATGGTGAGGTATATACGCCAATTTAAAGGCCGATGCTAATTATGTGTGGCCAACCTGATGTTCAGATCTTGAGCTCTGGTGTAAGTTTACCAGATACCAGAAAAGTTACAAAAAATAATATTTTCCATTGCTGCTCCACTCCTATTCGTCAAAACTAGATGTTAACTTTATAAATAAATTGATTAAAAAAAATTCAAAACAAAAATATTTTTTCAAATCGTACCAGTGGTTTATGAGATTAGCGTGTTCAATCGAACAAACAAACTCTTCAGCTATTAATATTTATCTATACCAACCCAGCTCTGTGTTAATAATTTAGTTGTACTTGTGTTTTATTTGTAAAAACTTTAATTGATTTTAGTGTATAAGGATCATGTGTGTATGTTTATTTATTTATTGCAGTGGAACAAGACATAAACGATGCAGAAACAGCCGTATTATCCCCAGCAGCGAGCGACCACGACAGCGGCAGTGAGAAAGAACCAACTCCTACAAAACGAAGACGACTCAAATAAAAATTATTTGCCTTATGAGAACACCATTTATAATTCTACACTTTAAACGAGCAATTATGTATATATAAAAATATTATGCAATGTTTTTTTTTACCGAAACCCTCCTAACAATTTTGATGATTTTTTAAATTAGATAGTCTTACTATTTCTATACTAGACCCGATGAACTTTGCCCCGACTCTGAAACGCCATCTGTCGGGCTGATTTGTGAATCTAAACGATCGGCGTCACCTTAACGCAAGCAAAAAAATCGTTCATTTCGTTCCAGCCGTTTAGAAGTTCAGTGATATATACATTTACGTATATATAAAGAAGATATAAAGTATATATAAAGAATATCTGATTATCCGTTTTCTCATCAAAAATGCATTTAAATATCGAGACAAGAATTATTTTTTCATCCTTACCCGCTTGCCGGTTAACTGATCAAATTACTCATAGTTTTTGAAGTCTTTCAAACGAAACTGCTGTAATTATAATATCAATATACGCGAACGTAGTATAGATGTCGCTAAATGGTATTCTATAACGCGATAAGTACCGCTGACACCTGTTAAAACCGCGTAAGCTCCCGGGTTCAATTCCCAAATCGGGAAACTATTCTTGAATGTTTTTCAGATTATTCTGAGTAGACTGGAATGTGGCCAAAGTGGCGATAAGCTTACCACCTATCACATGGGCCCTAGTACCTTGTCTACTGCACTTACGAGTCGTGGACATACTAGCACACCTCTGCCTACCTCTTCGGGGAAAATAGGCGTGAAGTTACATTTCCTAACATGGTCTCCTCTCCGACTGGCTAGGTTTGGAAACTATTTTTAGAAATAGACTCAAACTTAATCAAACGTTAAAATTATATAAACCCAAACAAGTGTAAACAATTTTATTATCAATCTACACAATATACACCTAGCCTTGCCATAAATATTGTAACAAAGAAAAAAAAGTTTTTTTAAATTAAATAACATTTATTACATTTACAGTGTCTTAGTTTAATACATAAATGTAAAACAATGAAAAATATAAAAAGCTTATTCGAAGTGGTCTCCATTGGCTGCAATACAGTCCTTTAAACTTTGAGGCGTGTGCGTTACCCCAGCAAGAAAGTGTCACCTAGAGTTGATATGAGTAGGACTTATAATTAGTGCTCAATCTGCTGCACATTTAAATTTGCTGCAAAAAATTGGCGTTAAAATGAGAAAAGACAATGAACAATCGTATAAAAATGAGTGAGAAAGCCGGTCCTATAAGAATGAGAAAGATGTTTAATATTGGGGACAGGCAGTGGCGTAACTATAACGTTCGGGGCCTGTGGCAAATTTATCGGAAGGAACTACTTTTTTACTAAATGTGTAATGATAAAAATATATTGGGAGTTGTAATTCTACTCTGACCGGGGGCCCCATCCGAATGGGGGCCCGTGGCATTTTGCCGACTTGCCACCCTGTAGTTACGCCACTGGGGACAGGTCTTTGTTAGGCTCAGGGTTGTAAGCTCCAGATAGTACCTTAGAAGTAAAGTGAAACACTACGACAGAAGAGGCAGCATGGCATTGGGCATAACATAGCCTGTCTGGTAAGAACGAAAGGAAGGAAAAAAAAAATAAAGTAAAGGCTAAAGTAGCTTCGTAGTTCAGACTTCTTTGTGTATTTCTAAGAATATCAGATTTGTCAATTATTTCCCTAATATTCGGAGTTCATAAGAAAAAAATGATGGCAGTTACAATTTGACACGGGTTTGTTACAGCTGCTTATTTGGAACGTTCCGCAGTTCCTAGAAGAGGGGAGGCTGCACAAATGACGAATGTTCACGGAATCAAATTGATATCGTTCACATATTCGTGGTATACATCATTCCACGTATCTGATAAAATCTTTGTAATTATGATTAATTAAATCGTTATATAATTTAGTACCTGGTACATATTACACGTATTAATTTTTTAGATGTTCTAAGAAGTGAATAACATACCTACATCCTGCTTTATTAATTAACTAGGTAGGTATTTGATTGTTTAGAGGAAATATTTTTTTGTCTATCACAATCTGTGATGTTAAATTTGTTATCGGTGACGTCTTAATACAAGAAACAAACCTCTAGTACACAATCGAACTACCTTGCTGTAATTTTCAAAGACATCTAAACTCTAAAGTGGTGAAGTCAATGTTGTGACGTCACACGATGTTCAAACATGGTCGTTCTTATTTGCGAATCAAACATTTTGATTTATTTGGTACTAGACTAAGTTAATGTATATTTGTTTAGTAAAAACAGTAGGTACCTATTCTAGTTTCACTTTTAAATATCAGTTAATTTTCCGGTTAGATCTTAAAGTGACTAATAAGGAAACGTTAAAGGCTTCAGAGAAACTGTACAATGATTCATAAATATCGGAATTCTTAGACGTTTCTGGCGATTATGACATCTAGTATTGCATATGGTTGCAGGAATATACAATTCGACCCACCTCGTTAGTGTTAGTTAAAAGATTACACACATCTATGACGAGCTGCCTATTTCGATGAAAATTTTGTATCATTCTTCAAAAGTAAAAACTAAAAGAAAAAAATTGCCTTCTATTGTTATATTTAATTTAGGTTAGTCATTAGACTTTTATATGTGTTTTAACTTCGTCATTACATAGCGATGCATAAATAAAATCGATGTCGTTTACAAGCAACAGTTGTCTCTATGATGAAGCTACAAATAAATGAGATAGGTAAATAAAATTATTACTCGTGCGAAGCCAGGGTGGGCTGCTAGTTATAATATAAAACGTTTGACGGGAAAACAGGCGGTACACACCTATTCGTACACGTTTAAAAAGTAACTTAGAAAACTTCGTCATTAGTAGTTTTTAAACTTGTTAACGAAGGAAATACTTAGATAAGTTGGAAATGAGTTTAGATACTATTGGCTGCAGTTCTAACCTAATAAAGAAGGGAGGAAATGGCTTACGGTGTAACGAAATTATTCATTATTCTGGGAAATCTCAATCTGTCTCGTTAACTAATTAGGTTTTTATACGTCCGTGTAATTTAAGTATCGATTTCGATTGGTATTTAGTATTCGTAAACGTTAAAACGTTCTTATAAAATACCGTGCCACGCTTTTCACCACTCATTTAAAACGTCTCGAACGATTTTTGAACAAGTTTTAATTTTTTTTATGTATTTATTCATAACTAGCTTTCCGCCCGCGGCTTCGCCCTGAATTATTTTAATTAATAACACATAACTTTCATAGGGCAGACATTTTTCAGACTTCATACCTTTTTTGATGTAGTCGTTTAAAAACTATTCATGTTCTTCCTAAAGGTCAACTCTATCTACGTACTAAATTTCATCAAAATCGGTCCCGTGGTTAATGCGTGAAAGCGTAACAGACAGACAGATTTACTTTCGCATTTATAATATTAGTACGGATTATAAAATAACAATGAGATTTTAAGATACCTACCTCATCTTAATTAACTCTTTCGAGTTTTACCGGGTATCCCATTCTAAAACACAAAAAATAACTACATTTAAGATAAATTAATTACAATGACATAATTATTAATAAAAGAATAACTTTTTACAAATATGTAGCAATAAAAAAGTGCATAATGCGCCGAAAAATACATCGTCCAAGTCGAGCGATAAACAGGGTTTGCTGTACGAGATAAGAAGGCGATATAATGAAAATACACTAAGTATTAATTTCAAGCAAAAAAGGTTTCAAGCAAAGAGTAGAATAATATAAAGTAGAGACAGAGAGTTCCAAGGTGAATCCATGTGTCAGTCTGTAAGCAGGCCGTATTTTATAAACCTTAATAGAAAAGCTTTATAGCTAAAAAGTTGAAATCTCCACAGATGATGTATTTGTGTTGCCGCTATAATAAGAAATACTTGAAACACGGACTATATGAGAAACAAATGCCTAAATGCCATAAGACTCATAGGCACCCGTAAAAGATGCCGGCTCAAGAAACGCTGGCTAGATGTCGTGAAACATGATATGTGTGCCAATGGACTAACTATTGGGGATGCTGAAGACCGAGCGAAGTAGAGAAGTAGAAGTCGGAAAGTGGACCCCTGGTTCTCACGCTTAAATGTGATGACCAACCGGGACGAACGCTGATGATGATGATGACTTAAAACAGAATAAAATAAATATATTATAAATGGTACTTCCATACAAAAACTTGATTTCTTGCAGTTTTTATAGATTATGGTAGGTACGGTGTCCTTGGTGGTTTTTTATAAAGATCTCTTCTAATACATACCTAAATATCTATGCTTTAATTAGATAAGTGGAAAGACTGAAAAGGAACTTTGAAGGTTGTCCTGATAGTTGCGTGTCTCACTAACACCAGAAAATAATAATTCTAAATGATCATAAAAAGTCTTCAATTTATTTTGCGAAAACATTCAATGCTATCTACTGGTCGAATACAAGCGCTTCGCTTGTATTATCTGTCTACAATACTATATTGGATCCAGTAATATCATGAAACTAATGGTACTATCTGGAGATTTCACTCCTAACAACGACCTGTCCGCAATAATAAAAATTTTATATGGCTAGTTATCTCACTCTCACAGGGCCGACTTGATCTGACATTGTCCAGTTTGGAAAGAGCTAGCAATACTACATATTCGAAACAGGTCGTGGTTAAGAGAATAATCTCCAGATATCACTCTTAGCTTCATGAGTAATATCCTCCATATTCATCTAGAATATCAGACATTCCTGATTTAAAGCTGCTTTGCGAGGATTTTATAATATCAATATACGAATCCTGAAATTCAAAGGTCTTCGACCTATAATTTGAATGACTTGAAAGAGGTTAGGATTTTTTTAAATATTTGGCAAGGGCAGCTGCCATTAGTCAAGTTTAATTCATTTTCATCATGTAGTCTTAGGTGAAGCGGTGGCATTTCTGCCTGAGATCATCGAGTGATATTTGGCGACATCGAGAAAATACACAGCAGACAGTGACGCACCTACAATAGCTACGGTGTCTAAAGGCCACCCAGGTTGTCTCTTACCATCAGGAGACCCGTGTGCCTTTTCTCTGTCTTATACTATAAAAATACTAATATCTTCACAAATACTTCAGTAATGTTTATCAAACACAACAAAATTCATAAAAAATGCACCCAAATTGGCTAATTTTACCCGAAATAATTAATCAATAATTGTGAAAAAATTGTGTCCATTTCTTCTCTCGATTCCACCAAAACTTCACGAGTGTAGTAATCATTTATTAAAAGACAATGAAACCTCCATGGTATTGTTTATGGTACATATTTATTTCTATTATATTTATAGAAGAAAAAATAATTTAAATTAAAGAACAATATTTGTTCTACGAGGTTTCTTTGTAAATGAAAAATCTAGTGCAGTCATTCAAAAATCAAACTTCAAACTTCAAACAACAAACTAATGCAATAAAACGAAATCATTAAAAAGTGAATTGTAAAACTCTTCAGCATTTTTAAATAGTAACAGCGGTGATTAGTGTTGAAGATGCCTTGCTATCCGTGCTGCAGTCCTTTCTATTCGCCTTGCTGCGGGCCCTGCTACTCGCCATGCAATCCTTGCTGTTCGCCGTGTTATAGCGGCGGCTGTTGCTACCGTTGCTAAGGTCACCACGATCGTGAAGCCGCGACCGACTGAGAACGGCTTACTATTTTGCTGCGGGCGCTCCTACTTATGCTGCAAATGTACGGCAGCGGCTACTATTGATCTTAAAGCCCTCTACGATTGTGAAAGCGACCAGTGGTAAATGTTTTGCTGCAGGCCTAGGAGTACTTTATGCAGGCCATGCGGTTTCTACGAATGCTATCGGCGCTACAACTTATGGAAGGAGGAAAGTGCATAGACCGGAAGTTCTACTTGAAGCGTGAACAATGAAGGTCTTCGAATTTCATTCCTCTTTTTGATGAAATATTACTATGAGACTTTCCTCCTAGCCGTCGTGTTCTTTTCACGAGAGTACGACAAATAAGTCCGTGGAGTCAGTATTCGGAGCAAGTTCCTGTTAATTGAAGACAAAGCGGCGTCTGCGGTAGAATAAACGCTATTACCGTTGCAGTGTTACCATGTATCTGTTAAAAGTTTGGAACAATAAATGTATTTACTCATTGAAATTTGTACTTTTTATTCTTTATGTACCGACTAGGTTCCTGTTCTTGAATTCTAATCTAGTTTTCCAGTTAACCACATATGCCCAGCTCTTCCGACAGAAATGCGAGGTGACCAGGCGGTTGCCAGAGCTCTGCCGCAGTGCTAGTGTTGCAATACCTATCTAACTCGCACCGCCCCAATCTAATTTCTGAACGTGATTGTTTGTAAATTTTCAAAATGCCTTAGGTCCATAAGGTTTAAACCATCTCGACGCATAATGTCCTTTTCTTAAAATATACTTGGTGTCCTTTCTTAGAATGTCCTTTCTCAATGTCTTATGTCCTTTTCTCGAAATGTCATTTTCTTTAAATGTCCTTTTCTCAAAATGTCCAAGACCTACTTTTTTTAATCGGTCTCTTATCTACCTATATTAACAAAATTTTTAGTAAGTCTAGAAATGTGGTACAAAAATACACGTACACGCCGGTTGCGGAGACTCGGACACCACCTTCGGATAATATGCGAGCTATTTGCGTGCGTCAGAATGGCTGTTTGCCTGTGACGTTGGTCTGAGAGTTTATTCAAAAATAGCTTCACGTCTCCCCTGCGGGGTAAGCAGAGAGTATAGGGTGCCAAACGTCACGGTCCCTACACACCTGCCTAGCTTCCTCCCCATTTATCAATCTCTTCATGCGTACACGCCGGTTGCGGAGACTCGGACACCACCTTCGGATAATACGCGAGCTATTTGCGTGCGTCAGAATGGCTGTTTGCCTGTGACGTTGGTCTGAGAGTTTATTCAAAAATTGCTACACAATTGCTTATATTTGCTACATATAATTAATAATTGCTACATAGGATAGATATTTAGAAATCAAATTTTTTTTGACCAGCCATCCTGACGTTTGGATCGCTGGTCAACTCCTTATTTGAGGTCAAGCATACAAAGTTTCCCGAAATGTATTGCGTCTATAATTGCTACATATTTGTTTCATTTGTCTAATTTAGTTGTTACTTCAAACAAATCTTAAATAAAGGATGTAGCAATTATTTTAATCATCCCAAGGAAAGTCCCTGATAAAAAAATAAAGGCAAATTGTTGCAGTGTGTCTTCACCCAACAGTATTGCTATTTTAGGAGGTAGGTGTTTTAAATTATACCCATTATATTTTGCCGTATTACGTTATGAATAGGTATTAGGAATACTTGCGTGATTGATTCGGTATGTTAGGCTTTAGCTATAGCATATATCAACGGCTATCGTATTTATAAGCCAAACAATACATGAGAGTGAATACTTTACTTACTCTTTCGAACTTGGACTACAGGATGTAAAAAAAGTTTGGTCTCACATAAAAAAGTGTAATAAAAAGTTAGGGATCCCATCTTCTATGAGATACAATAATTATGAATCGGATAGTCTTGAACAAATATCTAACCTTTTTTCAATCAAAAAAGGTGATGAGAATTATGAGCCTTCATCATCAACAAATAATAAATGTGATTGTTTGTTATCCAATATGAAGATTTCAAAGAACTCAATTATCAAGGAACTAAATTCCCTAGATATAAATGAAGGTCCAGGACCGGATGGAATACCACAATTTTTCTTAAAACATACCGCTAAAACCATTGTTATACCGTTATTAATACTATTCAATAAGAGTGTATATGAGGGTATAGTAACTGAAATGTGGACAATGGCAATTAATATAATTCCTATCTACAAAAGCGGTAACAAAAAAGATGTTTCAAACTATCGTCCTATATCAATGTTATCCACTTTGTCAAAGGTACTCGAAAGGCTCGTACATAATTAGATATATCCCTATTTATACAATATAATTGAACAACAACATGGCTTTGTAAAAAAACATTCAACTATTTAGTAACTTAACTCTCTACACGAATTTTATTCGAACGTATGGATGAACACATTCAGGTGGACTGTGTTACCTATACTGATTTTTGTAAAGTTTTTGATAAAGTGGGCCATAACATACTTCTACAAAAGCTCTCTTTCAACGGGATCCAGGGAAACTTACTGAGATGGTTCGCATCATATGTAAATATGTAAAGAACCCAACGAGTAGTTGTTAATGGTTTTAAATCTGATATCATAAAAGTAACCTCTGGCGTAGCTCAAGGTTCCATTTTGGGCCCCTTGTTATTCATTCTCTTTATTAATAACATAGATAGTTGTTTCAAAAATTCTCGCTTTCTATTATATGCTGATAACCTAAAAATATTTCGAGAAATAACATTACAAGCGATTGTGTTAAGATACAAGAGGACCTTAATCGTTTCTCTTCTTACTGTGATATAAACAAGTTACATCTCAGCTTAACTAAATGTAAAACAATTACTTTCACTAAAAAATTAAATTACATCAACTTTACTTACTGTGTAGTACTCCTTTAGAAAAAGTTCCAGTCATTAAAGGTGTCTTTATTGACTCTAAACTACATTTTGATGTTCATATAAATCACATCATCAATAAAGCATTGCAATTATTTGGCTTCGTTATGCGAACCAGTACACCATTTAGGGATCCTTCATCTTACCTTCTACAATACAAATCCCTAATTAGATGCCAATTAGAATATGCCACTCCTATTTGGAACCCATACTACTCTACATACACTCAAAGCATAGAATCAGTTCAACGGAGATATCTTCGTGCAATGAACTACCGGTGTTTTTGTTCTAGATACTTTTAAAAAAATATTCTTTACCAAAGCTTGAGATGAGAAGAATCTTTTTAGATGACATGTTTTTGTACAATATAGCTCATAATAAATTTGACTGTAACTCCCTTACTAATCAAATATATGTATATACATACACCTCTTCGACCTCAAGGCACTCGTAACTCTCGTAAAAGCTACCTTTTTGCTCCTAAAAGAGCAAGACGAAGGCAGCGGAACGAGCTCCTTTGAGACGAATTATGAATACCAACAACTTCACTGAACTTGAATTTTTTTCATGTACTCCTTCCAATTTTAGAAACGAATCAAGTAAAATCATATCTAAATTAAATTCACAATACCTAATACTGTACTATTTATTTATTTCGTTTGGGAACATGATATACTATTCATTACACATTTAATGATTTCATTTATACGTAATTTAAATTATATTTTATCGGAATTGGTAAGTTGTGACAACGGGGTAGGTTATACTGTAAGTAGAATGTTTGTATATAATCATCACTTAAAATGTAACAGTACAAACGTTTGTTATCCCGAATAAAATAAATTAAAAAAAACTCATGATAATTATTCATGTTGGCAACAATATCAGTCGATCTGATTTTAAAATATTTTTTCTAAAGTTTATCTATATGCAACTAATGCTGTGCTATAGTATGAACCAATATATTAACAACGATATATTTTTTAATTCGATCGTCTGTTCTCTACGACCAGTTTTACGTTTGTAGTTTATATGAATATTATTCTAATGCTTGTACCAAGTTTTCCAGCTTCCGTTTTGATTGATTAACTGTTGTAACGACTATTGTCAGCCACAATTACAATCTCATGCAACTTTATATTATTCAGATAAACTAAAAAATCGTATATAAATATCTTGCCTACCCGGGAATCGGGTCCGGGAGCACGGGACCACAGTTGTAATTTAAATAGATATTATTTCTGTACCTAATCTTCTTTGTTCATTTTCGGGTGACTAACTGTTGTAACAATCGGAGTCATTTTTCCGACGAAAACTGTCCCATACTCTGTGTACTGATACTCGATGAGATAGGTTTTCCGACAGTGTCCGCCCCGTTTAAGAGTTGACGTAACGTCGCGACAGAGTTTATGGTTGTGTGAATCGTAATTCACGCTACACTTGATTTGTGTAAGCAAACTTATGAGGCATTATAATGTATTTAATTATAGTACTATCTACCTATATAAAAATTTCGTGTTACAGTGTTTGCTAATATACTCCTCTAAAACGGCTGAATTGATTTTGATTAAATTTTATATTCACACTTAGTAGGACTAACTGAGACAGCTAGCAAATTTATGAGATTTTATTAACACTTACTTTTCTAGACCTATTCTCAGTTACGAAATGGATCTCACCGTCCAAGGTTGTATTGAAACATTTTTTTCGTCTTTTTCCGTTATATCCTTTTTTAACAGATTATATTGGGATCTGCTATCTAAACTAGAGCATTTGACAAGGGCGCCTGTTTTTATACAGAGCGACTGCCATCTGACCTCTTCAACCCAAAAGGAAAACGAGGCCCAATCCTAGACTAGTTCGGATTCAATTACACGAATCTAAGATTCTTTACTGAGTTTTCCTTCACTGCATGATAATATATTTAAACTATAAAAACTCATTGTTACATGATGGGCTTAGAACATGAAGTACAGAAATAGAAACGCCAATCCAAAGCGCGACACTGGTTGGCACGCTTCGGACCACCGAGGCTTTTAATTTGAAAAAAACATGTTCTTAATAAAAAATATCACTGAAAAATAACGAAACACTCACCAACGAAAAAACTATCCTTTTTTTCTACTACTAGATGTTTTCCGGGCTTTGACCGCGTATTACAAAACCCCTAGATGGACTAAATGCTAAGTTTAATCGTTGTATCTTTTACAATGTAGAGTTTCAATACAACATTGTATTAATGTATTTATATCCTTTTTCGCAATAAAAAGTATTATATTATGTCAAATATACCGTATCAAACTTAATAAAAAATATTTAAGCGGTCTTAGACGTAAAAACATAACAGAATGTCAGTCCGAATTACTGTTGCATTTATAATATTAGTGGAAAGTAGGGAATATTTAACAAAATTAAAATTTTTTTATAAAAAAAGATACAAAAAAGTTCACTTACATCGTCTAAATGAGCAAAAATACGTTCTTAAATATATACAAATAAATAAAATTGAAAAGACTAATATTAAAATAAACACTTTTTACTAAATGCAAATGTATGTTTACAAGATACATATACCTAAATAATATTTTTTTTAATTTTTATCTGCCAATCTGTTTGGGTACAAATGCTAAATACAAATGATTTGAAAAGACTACACTGATTTTAACGGGACTTTCACTGGCAAGACAGCTGATGTAATTAGGAAAGGATTTATGTAAAAAATAAAATAATTAAATAAAAATGCGGATGTAGTCGCAGGCACAGCTATTTATCAAATAAAGTAAAACCAGCCGGAAAACATCCGCTCTCAACAAAGAAATGATAAAAATTTATTTATCCAATAATAGTAGGGGAGCCTGAGAAAGGATTTATATAGTAACTAGGGGGTGTCAGATTATGGTAGGAATGATATCTGGTACCATCTTTATATATTATGGAGGTGCCATTGCATATAAAATCTTTATAAATATTGAGGCGCACGTATAGGGTCGTCTGTGTAATTTTTATTGGTTCGAAAATATACTCGAAGATGTCAGATTAAGATACGAAAAGGAGTGAGAAAGACCAGAAACTTTCATAAAACAAGTCATCTGTGTTCAACAGTCATTATGGAAAACTGGCAGATGCGACATTTTTCCATCATCGGGGACCCATTAGACATGTGCACTATCAATATCTAAAGTGCTCGCGTAGGATCAAGTGTCTCATCGCGATGAATAAAATATCGCATAACTTTTTTTTTCACGACTAGCTAATGGATAAAACCCAGTAAGTCCCCAAGACGCTCGAGTGACTGCACATTTAGCTTCCTAGGCTCCCCTACCACAAGTTTAAAGTAATTAAACTAGAAAGAACAAAGGATGGACAATTCAATTCTTTAAATAGAACCTATTTTATGGAGGTGGTTGGAAACATGCGGGGTATCTTAGTTCTTAGTTTGTAATTTTGAACAAGGGCGTTTTGTTTCATTTAATTAAGAATCTTTCCCTTTTGTTTTTTGTAACATTAAAAGCTCTTTGAACAGAAATAACGCCTTTGTACTTCATTCTGTTTAATTTCATTCGAAAGTTCTGTTTTTAAACCACGATATAGAAAGAGGGGAGTTAAAAGTTTGACGTGTCTATGTGTGTTTATCTGTGGTATCATAGATTCTTAGCTATAATTTATAGAATCGGCTTAGAAATTCAAGTTATCAGAGGATTGATTATCTGTAGAAGATATACTTTTCGAACATACCTGATACCTAATAATTCTATATGATATACTGAGCTTATCTCATGATGGAGTTCGAAGATTAATATAATATAAGTTTATATATATATAAAAAATACTAGTAAAGTGGAGGTGATATGCGAGCAAAATAACTGGACTGATACTTTTTAGGCTACTGTTATTTTATAAATATGTGAAATAATTACATGAAAAACGCGGATGAAGACACAAGCACAGCTAGTATGTATAGTGAAGTGCGAGTCAGACTCGTGCACTAAGAGTTCCGTACATAAAAAAAACATGTTTTATGAGAGCACCTTTAATATATTTAGTTTATTGTTTTTAGTATTTGTTGTTATAGCAGCAACAGAAATATATCTTCACGAGATATAGCCTGGTGACAGACAGATTGACAGCGGAGTCTTAGTAATAAGCTTGTTTTTTACTCTTTGGTAAGGAAACTTAAAAACTAACTTAACTAGACTTTGATTGCACTAACTCTATTGGCCTAATATCCCGCTATATAACGACCTTCACCGAGCTGGTTAATACATGAAATATATTTTTCATAAAATAAAATATGTCAATAAATATATTGCGAATGGGTTGTATAAATTCATTCCATTTCGTTCCAGAATAAGATTGACATTTTTTTAAAATTTTACACTGACTTGGTTAATGAAGAAATTCCATTCCAATCGAAAATATGATACCTATAAAATATACAAACGTTAGGTTGACTATTTTTTCCTGTCACAGCTCTGGGGTAGGCAGATATTTGTAGGCAACCCTATACTACCGTGTTCTTAATAAAATTATTTTTATTAAGGTTTCATTCATTCTGCCTACCAAAGAGTTGTGACAATGTAACCAAGCTAGTGTAATTAAAAAAATGTTAACTAATCATATTCTGGACTAAATTTTTTTAGACAACCCATTCGCAATATATTTATTGACACATTTTATTTGATAAAAAATATCCTTTATTTAATGATGTAACTGTGTTTTTATCAATTTTTTTATTTATTATCAATCATTATGGTCAAGACGCCGCCCTCTAGGGGGAGGCCACAATTGAATAACAAGCCAACACTTCGCGATATGCACAATACTAACGGCTGACGTCACATAATTTTGTTGGCATATTCGAAACTCAACTGTCGGTCGAAACATCTCTGTATTTGTGCACCTTATATTAAACCTTAATTATTACAGTCCGCTTTTTAATTATTAGAAGCCAGAACTCCTGAGCAACAGCAAAGGCACTGGCTCCAACAATTACTCTTTATTTAAACACGGCGATTTCAAAAATTCTTGACATTATTACTCTCGGATACACAAGCACTTTGGAATGTCAACCTAGGTCTCCCTGGGTATCTACACCCTTACATGTTCGCATACAAACTTTAAGGAGCTCCCGATATTCTAGAAGAAATTTGAGGTTCAAGTCTCCTTCGAGCTCCATTATATCAGATCAACTCAGTGATGCCATCATACACAGCTGTTAGTAGTCTTATTAAAAATAACCTAACAGTTGAAACATATTCGTAAATAAATTTTAAGTAAGAACCATCTGGATCATGTTAACTTTGAAATTAAAAAAAAACTGCATTACAATCGGTCCATTTATTTAAATGATTTAGTGTGTCTGACATACACAAATACACACACATCAAACTTATTCATTCCTCTTTTTGTGTCACAGGTCAGTTTATTGACCTGTCACAATCATCCTATACCTATACTTAATGAAAAAAAAAGATCCCGTTTGCTGACGTATTTACGATAGTACTTATTATTCTGTGACGTATTACAAAGCAACACAGATTTTTCTAGACTATTCTATTTTCTTTAGGTCTGTGGTAATGATTTTCTATCCATCGAAGCTTCTAATTACATATTTGTTCAATAAAATAATTAATACAAGTTGTTAATTATTGTTTATAGTATCTCCATCAAATGATTATAATTTTAGTCTGGATCGTGTTTTTAATTAACCTCTTTCACACAAGTGATTGAACACTTCAGACTTGACTTTCAAGATTGCCTAGATATATTTTTTATGGCAGACGTTCTGTACTATATACATAAATATCTATATAGTACTAGTGGTCTCCCGACTTTAAATATTAAATTACATTTAAAACATAAGTTACTTTGCGATAATTTAATTAACGATTTAAAACGTTTTTCGGTAAAAACTCTTTCATGGTTTTTAAAATATTTCCTTGACCGTTTTGTTTAGAAAAAAAAATTAATCTTAAAAAACATAAAATGACAAACAAAACAAATAGTTTGACAACAGAGTATGTATGCTTGTAATAAATACTTGTGTTTGCATGGTAGGGTGTGTAATGTTTTATTTATTGATTTAATGTGTACTTGATAAGCATTAGTTTTGAAAAATATTACTGTTCAGAACTTCTCCCACACATACTAAATTATTTATTTAAGTGTGGAAAACTGCGTACTATCCGTCCGCGCAATTTTTGTAAAAAGGGGTCTAAACTTTTTAATTCACGTACTAAAATAATGATATACTTTTGAATAAATATATTTATATCAATGTTTATTATTTTTATACGAAATTGAAACTTTGCTTAACTATTTTTAATATATTTAATAAAAGATTTACAAAATGAAAAAAGTTACTTAAATTTTTAATATATTCGTAAAATATTTTTCCCATACATATACGATGGTAATTTTTAGGAAGAATAATATTTTTTTTAAAATCTCAGGGATATTTGTTTTCAGAAGAGCTGAATCAAACTCATGCGAAGAAGTTGCTATACTAAAGAATCAAACCCAGGACAAGAGATTGTAATTCGCGTCTAACGACGCTTTCACGTCTAAACCACTGAACAGATTTTGATGAAAATCAGTGCAGAGATAGGGTTGACCTTGAGGAATAACATAGGCTACTTTTTTACATAAAAGATTGTATGTTTTTACGCAATAAAAATTTTAAGTCGGAAAAATTTCTGCCCCTTGAAAGTTATCTGTGTTAATAAAATAACTCACGCGAGCGAAGCCACGGGCGGGAAACTAGTATTTATTATTTGATAAGTTATTTAATAGCTAGTTTTTAATAAAAGTATACATATATCGCAACTTTATGGACATTAAAGTTGGGTAGGTATGTCAGAAAAAGACCGAAAGCTACTTATACTACGCGGTCATTGTGTACAAATTTGAGGAGTAACAAACTCGGACTGCAATGGTTTTATTAAGACCATAGAAAAAGAGAAATTGAAAGAAAGTATCGATATGAGACTGAGAAAGGATATTTTCCGATGGTTTGGACATGTGGAAAGGATGAAATATTGACAAAACAGATATATAATGTGTATGAGGATGGCAGTAAGTACCCGGAGTGTATTATTCGAAAGTGATGTCAAGAGTACGAAACCGATGTGTTTTTTTGAAGAATAATACATTTCTCACCGTGTTGGTCCAGGTTCCTCATGTAAAATAGATCATCTGCCTCAAATGCGTCTGCGTAAAAGGCGAGCATAGGTTAATTGGGTCATTACTGGCGTGACCACTGGTAGAGTGCTGTGCAGCAACTCGCCCGGGAAGGGATCCACCGTCTTACCTATTCCTGCTACAATAATAAAATAAATAAAAACTACAAGGCGACGCACCAAATATCTATGGTGTCCTCGGTTCGGTGTAGACCTCGGTTGTCTCTTGCCATCAGGAGACCAGACTTCTCTCCCTGTATCGCAAGGGACTTGGCGTAAAGATATCTATTTACATATAAAGAGTGGCCTACCTGTAAAGTTTAAACTGCACCTACGACGGGCGCTATGCAGTGGTGACAGAAAAATAATCCTACATTTCGCCTTTGTGATGTAAAGGTACGGCTGTCGCCTGTTAAGGCCGTCAGCCGCGTAAAATCCCGGGTTCAATTCCCAGGTCGGGCAACTTTTCTTAAAATGTTTTTTAGATTATTCTGAGAAAGCATTACATTGTCCGTGATTGAAATGTGCCGAAAGTGGCGATAGGCTTGCCACTTATCACATCAGGGCTCCAGTACCTTGGCTAATCTTGGGTGTTCTAGTATATCTATTAGACTTACAAGTCATGGATATACTAGCACACGTCCGCCTACCTCTTCGGAAATAATAGGCGTGAAGGTGCTTTTTCTCGCTTATTGTTTACCGACTAAAAAAAGGAGTAAGTTTTAAATTATGTTGAATGTTACTTTTTTAAGGTTCGGTGCAAAAACGGTAAAAAACGGAACTTAGAATTTAATCAGACTTCACTGATTTTTCATCGATTGTCTGTCTGTCTGTCTAAACTTTTACTAGGTCGTGTCTCAAGATCCGTTATAGCCAGATAGTTGAACATTTCGAAAATCGTGTACATATTTATGTTGCCGCTATAACAACAAATGCTAAAAACGGCGTAAAATAAATTTATAAAGGGTGCTTTCATACAATACGTTATGCCGTTTTTATAGATAACGGTGCGGTACACTTCCTACACGACTCCGACACGCACTTGGCCGTTGTTTTATAGTAATGTCAAGAAAATAGACAGACTTTCTGAGTATTACACATACATATATACAGATAAATTTAGATATACTTACTGTTTTTTATATTAATTAACAAACAGCAGAAGAACTTTTCGATCTTATATTATAAACCTTACGCAAACAATATATAGTTTATCTATGGTTGGGCGGCCATTATAATTTTAGGCGGGAACAATAATTCAAGGAAAATGACGACATTGTAGAACGACCAGAATTGTATATAAGGGGTAGAAGCAAGTTGAAGAAGTGTAGTTCGAGATCATCCGACAAGCGGATCGGATGTTAAAGACCATTAGATTCTGTTTGTGAACTGATAAGTAATTGAGGTGAGTTTATTTTAAAATTAACTAGGTGTTTAATGCGACTTCGCTCGTTTAGAGCGGTAACAGGGCCGTGTTATCACAAAAGTGTGTTGATAATAACCATTGAAGTTCAGAATCTAATTTTTTTAATCACTTAAAAAGTAAGATTACCAATGTCAAAAAATATCTTACAGTTAATTTAGGAGAGAGGGAAAAAACAAAATAATAAATAAGAAAAAAGACATAACATCATACAAATAAATAACATTGGAGTGTCTGTTTGTAATATTAGAATAACCACTTTTTACTAAATGCATATACAAATTAATATGTTTACAAGGTGCACATCCGAAATACGGAAGTATCGAAATAGTATTTTTTAGAATTTTTGTTTGTCTGTTTGTACCCACTTATCTCTGAAACGACTGGACCGATGTTGACGGGACTTTCACAGGTAGACAGCTTAGGCTACGTTTATTTTTGAAATATATATATTTGAAATATAATATATTTGCGGACGATGTCACGGGTACAGATAGCAATACAGAAATATTAATATTTATACAATGAATGTCCCAACTATAATGGCAAACATATTAACATCTTTGATGATAGAAAATGTCTATTTATCATTAGAAATTTCATCTTTCAATACAAAAAACGGGTAGAGACTTGTTTGTCGAGTGGTTAGCGAATACGGCTAATGACGACTCCGACTTGATCCCGACGGGAACAGATATTTGTGTAATGGCCATAGCACAGTTGGTAAACCAGGCGCCTAAAATGCAGGAAGACCGGGATCAAATCTCAGTCCAATTGTTGCTTTTATTTTTTGAGAAAATAAGGAACTTTTTGTGAGAAAAAGTGTTTCTGGAAGCCCAAAAGAGACAAGAATAACATTGTAAATTATGTCAAATACAATTCCAAAAAAAAGTGAAGAATCTACTAACGAAACACAGAGCAAAGCTCGGTCATCCAGGTACTTATGTTAATTTGGTTAAATGAATCTGTGTAATATGTCCAGAGTTAAGTACCTATTTATTATTTTATCTCTTCTAAAAAGTACATTTTTGTAGTTTTAAGTAAACACTTTTGGAATTTTTAAAGAACGTAGACAATAAACTTTTTACAACTTCGTAGATCTATAAATCAAAAAAACTTCATAACATTTCTACCAACGTCGATTTTAATTTAAAGTTTTTAGAAACAACAATATTTCAGAGCGTCATTTAAAAAGTGTCATTTTACTGATTTGTCTACCGAAAGTTTCTCTTGTAAAATAAACTCTTTTTTTAGGGTTCCGTATTCAAAGGGTAAAAAAACGGAATCAATAGGACTCCGCTGTTTTTCTGTCACAAGGCTGTATCTCATAAAATTATAATAGGTTAAAAATTGAAATTTTCATAGATTATGTTTACTAATCCTAAAAACAGAATAAAATAAATATATAAAGGGTGCTCCCATACAGCAAACATGATTTTCTAGCTATTTTTATTGATAACGGTACGGAACCTTTCGTGTGCGAGCCTTACTGGCACATGGCCTGTTTTTATGTCCTATAAACTAAATTTAAAAAGTTACAATATTTTCTATTTTTTCAAATCTATGTAAGGTACTTAGGTTATATAGTAATGTCAGTTTTTTTTTAGCGACGAATTGCTAGTAATAGTATATCTAGGGCAATAAATAATTAGCTACCCGCTAACTAAATTTTATCGCGATCGGTTCAGTAGTTTCAACGTGAATCGCAGCCAGGGTAAAAATTGCGGATAAACAGACACACAGACAAAAATTCTAAAACAAAGTTAATTTGTAAACGCACGCGAAAATGTTATATTTTGTTATTATTTTTGAAAGGAGACACTTTCCTTCTCGGATCGGGACAAATGGACAAATAAGATGGCCGCCGAGATCTTCAGGTCTAACCCCGTTAGATTTTTTTATGGGGTTATTTAGTTTTTAGGAATCGGTGTGAAAGTGTCCACGAGCTATAAACAAAACTTGACATAGTATCTATCTATTCTAAATGACCATTAATGTTACATCCAATGCTAAAATTCATAATCTTCGTTTTATTTCTAATGCTATGTTATTTATATATAATATTTGGACCGATTTTGACTTTCACTGATATACAGCTAATTTAAGGAACGGCTAATTTAAGGAAGCTACTTTAATTTTAGAATTTTATTTTAGAAATGTGTAAAATAAATTATTTAATAAAAACGTATCTAAAAATAATGAGATAAGGTTAAGACGAAGAAGATTTACACAAATAACAGCTAAATCTTAATCCAGTTTTCACTGAGATGACAAAGGAACGGTTTATTATTTTAAGTATATTTCACCGTTGGTATGACACCGCCTTTTCTTAATATCATTACGCCAGTGCTTGCTACTTTCACCTCTTAGGTAGTACAAAACTGATAAATTTACTGATAAGTTGAATATCCCAGCTTCTAAAAAAAGTTAGTCCTATCCACCTCAACGTAATTTTAAAGGCGTGTCTATAGATATTCTGAACATATAAATTGAGTTAATCCATGGACAGATTTCACAGATTGAGTAAGCAAATTATATGCTTATGTTGTGAAACTAACACATAAGTATTGAACTTAAATTGATACTAGAATAAATGTGATAAGTATCCAGACCCGGAAATACCCGTCGAAAATCGAACCCGAGACTCTCAGAGGGTCAATAGCCGTGGATGATAAATAACAATAAACATGATGGCGCGGTTGGATGAAAAAAATAGTTGCAGTTATTAAAGGTTTTTTTTAATTTTTTATAGAATGGCTAAATCGTTGCACAGATAATAAAGTGGATGTATATGGACTTGACAAACGAATGACGAATTAAAAAAGATTTTAGTTTCCGTTATTTTGTTACCCAACTCTGAAAAGTTCACACAGTTTTGCGTGGGCACAAGTTAAAGAATCTGTTGTAATGGTCAACCGAGTAATTTTGGGTGGGTCGGAAGGAATACACCTTGATTTTGTATCATTTAATGGACAACGATAAAAGACACTAAGCAAACGAAACTTTTATGAAGCAGCTTTCCAAAATGAGTAATATGAGGAGAATTGTATTTTTAAAAGTATTCTAATTAACAAGGTTTATTTTTTCTTTATGGGATAGATAATGGATCAAGAACACGGCTCTCCTGATGGTAAGAGACAATCGTGAACCTACGGACCGGAAAACGACAAAGTCATTATAGCTGTAGGGATAGGTAAGGTGGTGCTCTACCCGGGCGAGTTGCTGCACAGCGCTACATCACCAATGATCTTGTAAACAATGACCTTATAAACCTATGCTCTCCTCTTACGATCTGCCTGGTAGGAAAGCAGATGGTCTATTCTACACGGAGGATCCGGACAGATAAAATGAAATCTGTAATCAAACCTTAAAAATGA